>JAOXNX010037820.1:0-15415 GCA_028566075.1 Solidago caesia | reverse complement strand
CCTTGATTCAATCAGGTTGCCTGACTTGGTGGTGGCAACTTTATCCAAGTCATATCTACTGTTTCTTTGTGTTTATACTCCTTGTTGCATTTTCACCTATCTCACACGTATCAACTGGTATCAGAGCAAACCAGGTTACCCTTGGTTTGTGTTGTCATCCTACTAATTCTTTTATCATCTTTCTGAATTCTTCCTATGGCAATTCCTTCTAACATGACAGCAGCAGAAGCCCAAAATCTGAGGCGTGATAGGCAGATTGAACAGCTCCAGAAACAAACAGAACTCATCACCCAACAACTTGCTAGGCTTCTTGATGAACAGCCGCGTAAGTTTAAACGAAGAAACCAGGAGGATATTTATTCTTCTAGTGACGATTCTACCAACCAAAGTGATTATAAAAGTGGCTACAATTCTGATGATTCTGGCCAGTCCTCGTTACGTGGAAAGAGAAGGGTTTGGGATGATTTGCGGGATGTCAAAACAGAACCACCGGAGTTCCATGGGGGAACAAACCCTGATGATTTTATCGAATGGCTAAATGACATTGAGAACATCTTTGATGTTAAGGGATATTCTGATGAGAAAAGCTACAAAGTTGCTGTTTTAAAGTTCAAGAAATATGCTTCATTGTGGTGGGAGAATGTAAAAACTAAAAGAGAGAGGAATGGAAAGGCTAAGATCAAGTCATGGAGGAAACTCAAGAAGCTGCTCAAAGAAAGGTTCCTACCAGATTCGTACAAGCAAGATCTCTATATCAAGATTACCAATTTCAAACAAGGTAATCTTAATATCGATGATTATACTCGTGAATTTGAACAACTCATGTTGCGCAGTGGCATACAAGAGAAGCAAGAGCAAACCATTGCTCGTTACATTGGTGGGTTAAACCATGATATAGCTGAGAAGTTGGAGTTGCAGCCTTATTGGACCTTTGATGAGGTGTGCAAGTTAGCTTCAAAGATTGAAAAACGTATCAAAGTTAAGAAGGTGGAAAAATCAGTCCCTAAGTTCTCTTTTAAGGAAGGTAATTCCTTTACAAATCCATTTTATAAAGTAGGAAACCCTCCAAAAGTTGAAAGCTCAACCAGACAACAAAAAGACAAGGTGCCTACCCCAGATGCCCCAAAGAAGAAGTGTTTCAAATGTCAAGGTTTGGGACACTTTCAAGCAGATTGTCCAAATCGAAGAGTCATGACTGTAAGAGAAATTCAGGAGGTTACTCTCGTGGAGGAAGAGGAAGAAGATAAGCCAATCTATGACGATGAAGGATTTTTTGAAGAAAGAATCAGGCCTGATGAAGGAGAGCTTTTGGTTATGCGACGAGTACTTCATACAAAAGAAGAGATTACCAATGATGAACAAAGAGAACACATATTCCACTCAAGATGCACGATCAAGGGGAAGGTGTGTAGCCTTATTATTGATGGTGGAAGCTGTACAAATGTTGCATCTACAACCCTTATCAACAAACTCGACATCCCTACATCATCTCACCCGCGCCCGTATAATCTTCAATGGTTAAATCAGGGAACTGACATAAAGGTAACCAAACAGGCCTTACTTGCATTTTCTATTGGTAAGTCTTATCAAGATCAGGTTCTTTGTGATGTTATACCTATGGATGCATGCCATATATTACTTGGTAGACCTTGGCAGTATGATAGACAGGTGTTGCATGATGGTCACCAAAACACGTACTCGTTTATCATGGACAAGAAGAAGATCATTCTCGATCCATTACCACCTGCTTTGCCCCAGAAAATTGAGCAGAGACAAGGCAACAAGGCTGAGAAAAGTTTGTTCATGACTGAAACACGAATGGAGAAAGCTATCAACAAGGGTAAGACCATTTACATTCTGTTTCTAACTGAGAACAGGTTGAATGAGGGTGAGAAACATGTGCATCCAGCTGTTGGGCCACTTTTGACAGAGTTCAAAGAGGTGTTTCCTACTGATCTACCCCCAGGATTACCTCCACTTAGGGGTATAGAACATCAGATTGATCTGATCCCAGGGGCACCCCTCCCTAACAAACCAGCCTATCGTTGTGACCCAGAAAAGACTAAAGAGCTGCAGCGACAAGTTCAAGAGCTCATTGATCGAGGTTATATTCGTGAAAGCATGAGCCCGTGCTCTGTTCCAGCCCTGTTGGTTCCTAAGAAAGATGGAACAATGAGAATGTGTGTCGATAGTCGGGCCATAAACAACATTACAGTCAAATATAGGTACCCTATTCCAAGATTAGATGATATGCTTGATGAACTCCATGGTGCCATTTTGTTCTCTAAAATTGATCTTAGGAGTGGGTATCACCAAATCAGAATGCGTGAAGGAGATGAGTGGAAAACTGCTTTCAAGACAAAAGGTGGTTTGTATGAATGGTTGGTAATGCCATTCGGACTCTCTAATGCTCCTAGTACTTTTATGAGATTAATGAATGAAGTACTTCGATCATTTATCGGTCACTTTGTTGTTGTGTACTTTGATGACATACTTGTTTACAGCAAAGGAATGGAAGAACATGCTCAACATTTGAGGAGAGTATTTGAAGTTTTGAGGAACCAAAAGCTATATGGAAAACTGGAAAAGTGTGAATTCTTTTCCCCAAAAGTGGTATTTCTCGGGTATGTTGTATCTAAAGATGGTATTTCAGTGGATGACTCTAAAGTTGCAGCAATTAAAACATGGCCCACACCTACTAATGTAACCGAGGTAAGAAGTTTCCATGGTCTTGCTTCATTCTATAGAAGATTTGTTAAAAATTTCAGCACCATTGTTGCTCCTCTTACTGAATGTATCAAGAAGAGTGCCTTTGAATGGACTCAATCTGCCCAAAAGGCATTTGAGCAAATCAAGGAGCACTTATGTGAGTCTCCTATCTTACCTCTGCCAGATTTTAACCAATTGTTTGAAGTTGAATGTGATGCAAGTGGAGTTGGCATAGGGGCTGTTCTATTGTAGAATAAACACCCAATTGCCTATTTTAGTGAGAAACTAAATGGGTCAAGGAAGAATTACAGCACCTATGACAAGGAGTTTTATGCTATCGTGCGTGCTTTGGATCATTGGAGCCATTACTTGCGGCCAAAACAGTTTGTACTTCATTCCGATCATCAAGCTTTGAGGCATATCAATGGCCAAAGTAAACTAAATCCTAGACATGCAAAATGGGTAGAGTTTCTCCAATCTTTTACTTTTGCTTCAAAGTATAAGACCGGGAGTTCTAACATTGTTGCAGATGCACTTTCAAGGAGACATGCCATGCTTACTGTTCTTGGTGCTAGAGTTTTGGGTTTTTCTTTCATTAAAGAATTATATCTAAATGATCCTGATTTCTTTCCTGTAATTCAAAAATGCAAAGAGAAAGCTTATGGTCCTTATTCTGTCCAAGATGGGTTTCTGTTTAAAAACAACAAACTTTGTGTTCCTAAAGGAACCACAAGGGAGCTGCTGGTTCGAGAAGCCCATGGGGGAGGGTTAGCGGGTCATTTTGGCATCAACAAGACCCTTGGTGTTCTACAGGAACACTTCTACTGGCCTCGTATGGAGGGTGATATTACTGCCATTATTTCTAGATGTGCAACCTGTCACCAAGCAAAGAGCAAGTTTCATCAAGGTTTGTATACTCCACTACCTGTTCCTTCACAACCTTGGGAAGACATTTCTATGGATTTCATCGTGGCCCTACCGCGTACCCAACGTGGAAAAGATGCTATAATGGTTGTGGTAGATCGTTTTTCCAAAATGGCACACTTTGTTCCTTGTCACAAAACTGATGATGCTATACATATTGCTGATTTGTTTCTCAAAGAGATTGTACGTCTTCATGGTGTTCCTAAGACTATAGTCTCTGATAAGGATGTCAAATTTTTAAGCCATTTTTGGAAGTCGCTATGGAAGTTGCTTGGTACAAAATTGTTATTTAGTACGGCGTACCATCCACAAACGGATGGGCAAACTGAAGTAACCAATCGTACACTTACAACATTGCTTAGGACCATGGTGAGCAAGTCCTTAAAAGACTGGGACATTAAGCTTCCTTTTGCTGAGTTTGCTTATAATCGCTCTCCTACATATGCTACTGGACGTGCACCATTTGAGGTAAATTATGGAGTAAACCCTGTCATACCTATTAACCTAGTACCCTTTCCTAAGGGCAGTGAAGTACATTTTGAGGCAGAAACTCGAGCTAAAGAAATGCAGAAGATTCACGAACAAGTCAAGAAAAAGATTGAGCATGCCAATGATTTGTACAGGAAAAAGGCAAACAAGCATCGAAAAAAAGCTCTTTTTGAACCCGGAGATCTCGTATGGCTGCACTTAAGGAAGGAGAGGTTTCCCACAAAAAGGAAAAACAAACTTATGCCAAGAGGTGATGGACCCTACAAGGTGTTGGAAAGAATTGGAGATAATGCTTATAAGCTGGAATTACCCGGAGATTCAAAAATATCAGCAACCTTCAATGTTGGGGATCTATCCCCTTACTTCGATGATGGCCCATTAGAAGATTTGAGGACAAATTCTTCTGAATCTGGAGGGGTTGATGCGGATGCATCAGGGCTTACTAACCCAATCGATCTGATTAGTACAAAACAGACCCATTTTGTGTATGGTGTTCCCCTCAGCCCAGATTATGGCTCACAAGAAGTACTTGGGTTCAAAACTCTTAGGGGGATGAATGTAATTTCATGGCAGCCCTGAGTCCTTTTTTTGAGATCTGCATTTTCAGCATGGGGAGTTGGTTTTTATTTATTATTCACTTAGTTTACTGTAGCTTTTAATGCTTCAACTACTTATCAGTTTTTCAAAGTTTTATTGTCTTTTCCAAAGCAAGGATTAAATGTTTGCTTTGGTTACTTATTCCAGCCTATAAAAAGGCTTCCAAGTTGTATTAGAAGACATCATCTTCAGTTTTGAATATATTACAGCTTATGAAGCTTTCCCTGAGTTTTTTTTTAAACTCAAAATTAGGAGTCGATTGTTGATAGTTCTTAGTGTGGTGCTGTTTGCTTTATCACTAGAAACTTCATCTTTCGCCAATCTGAATTAATCTTTGGTGGTGTTTCATTACTTTATCCAGGGGTTAAAACAGGTTGTTAGACTTGGTGGTGGAAACTTTATCCAAGTCGTATCTGGTGTTTCTTCATTGTTAGTTCTTATCTCATTTTCACCTATATCACACGTATCATAACGTGACATAGTTTAGCTAATGAGGCGGCCGGATGGTGCTTCACAAATTTTCGAGTCTCTAAATTTATTAATAATTGAACTTTCATTCCAAAGTGGTCAATATTATGATTCCCATCAGTTACAAAATAATTTCTTCCATTGAAAGGTTTGAAAACATGATCAAATGTTGTCATACTTGATCAAAGTCGGAAAACATTAGGCGTTTTCTATATCGATAACATTGTTAAAGTCTGTTTCAAGTAGTAGATATTTCACATCGTCAATTTCGTATTTTATGTTACCTTTATCGGCAATTTGCCATTGTTTATGAGTTGATTGGTGTTGTTATATCTTGATCGAATACTAATCCGACCGGCCTCACAGTTATTTCAAAGCAGTTGCAGTTATCTATTTGTCTCAAAAATGCTTATTATGTGCTGATTCATGCATTCTATCAAGCTGCAGCCTTTTGGAACCATAAAAAAAAAAAAAGAAAGAAAGAAAGGAGACATAATGGATTCTCAAGGTCGTAATAGAATGAGAATGAATGTGCAACGTGATAGACTAAGCAGCTTGCCAAACGACCTTATTTATAAAATCCTCTCTTTTATTGTCTTAAAAGATGTTGTTGAATTGAGTGTTTTGTCATCTAGATGGAGGTATATGTGGAAATCAATGCCATATCTCAGTTTGTCGAGTGAGGATTTTCCTTCGTTGATTAAGTTCTCGAAGTTTGTTACCCATTATTTTACTTACCGTAATCATCGAGTAGATCCGTTGTTTCTCAAGGTCAATATTTGTGGAAAGTTTGGCCCATGGATTCCCGAGAGAATTTTGCACTATGCAAGCTCTAACTTTGTCAAAGAACTGACCATGACATGCTCGCTTGAGAAAAAGTTTGAATTCCCCATTGATTCCTTAGATTTTGTTTCTCTAGAACGTCTCACACTGATTGGATCTACGAGCGGTTATGCCATTACAATTACACCACCCAAATACCATTTCATGGTCCCTCCTTTGACAACATTGCATCTTGAACATGTCACAATGTCTGAGGAAAGTTGTGTTGACTTTCTGTCCCTGTGCGAAAAGTTGGAGAATGTCACCCTAATCAACTGCAGCATAACAGGATCTTATCGATTCATTATTGATCACCCTAAACTCTCTGATTTAAAGCTTGAAAATGGAAGCTGGGAGTCCAATGCTGTTGATGTGATTGCACCTCAACTTAAGAATCTCATCGTCATAAATTGTGATGGCAAGCATCTGATTTCTGCACCTAAGCTTATGTCCTTGCTATATAAAAGCGAGCGTTCTTTGCCAGTCATTCCAGATAGCTTACCTTCTTTGGAGAAGGTGGATCTCTGTGTTAGTAATCCAGACGAGTCAGATGCTGCTAAATTTGTTGATCTACTTCAACAGCTCAACAATGTCAAATTTCTGACACTCAGTTTGGAAATTATTGAGGTATTTAGTCTTTGATGTTTATAATATGTTTTATGTGAATAATGATGAATTTTATTTTTTTGCTGAACAATATATATTAAGATTAAGAGTCCTTCCATTTATGAAGACTGTGTTACTCATTCTGTTTTCCATGTATTATTCTATGCTCTTCAATTTTCTACAGCTTCTTTCATCATCAGTGGAACTAATCTCACATCAACCTTCTCCATTTACCGATTTAACAAGTTTAAAGATTTATCCAGAAGTATTGTCTGGACAAGCACGCAAAGGAGTAAGCATGTCTACTGAAGTCAAAAACTATCTGCTAGATAGCTCTCCAAGTGCTACCTTGACATTAATTTCACGTGAGGTATTTACACAACCAAAAGTATCCTTATGTTTCATGTGTCGTACTTACTGCTCTAAGTGTGAAGGACATTATTGCATGCGAATGTCATATATGTAGACCATCATGGTAGATGCGGACAGAGGATCATGATGTCATCTGTCAGGCCATAATCGGATATCATTTTTCACCAAGTCGAGAAGCTTTAGAGAGCGTCCTTTTCAATCTTTTGGAAATTTTATTACTGTGTCTCAGTTCTAATTTCTGTTATGTCCTAAAGTGAACCGTCATTTCTACTTTGTTATTAGACAGCTTGTTTACATTGGGGATTTTAGATTTAAACATCAGTTGTTTTTTGTGGTTTGCATCAAATGTTTTAGATCATGGAAACATTGCAGGATGTTATAGCAATGAGGGATGCCACATCAGCACAAAACTTTATGGCAGACCTAAGGATGCTGCTAAATCAGGAGAAAGCACTAACAGAGAACCAAAAGACAGAGATACATATGCAAGGGAAGGCATCGTCAGAGAACCAGAGGGCACAACCAGGAAGAAAACTGCCAATTAAGGTTTGCAAAAAATTGGCTAGTGCTAGGGGCCATTGGGAAGATCTGAATTATCAGGTTCAGATCGCGAGAGTAAAGACTTGTCACATCATGTCACTCTTGCAACGCATTGAAGACTTACTGACGAAGGTACCGGCATCAAAGAGGGATAAATTGGAAGCATGTTTCTCTAGTTTGTGCATAGAAGCTAACACTGTCTTGAATAAAGTTATTGATCGCATGAAGATACAATGGGATACGAAGGAAGGCCGTTTAAGAGACTGTTTTCATGATCTTGCTCCAGCGGCGCAGTCATCTTCTTAGCAAACCGTAAATTATTTGTTTTCTTATATTCGCATGTAGGAAACAAAAGTAAATTGTCAGCCGCTCGTATCATTGGGTCTTCTGTATTGAATTTTGGTAGCAGGTTCTCATCTTTTGTTATTTACCCCAATGTAATAGTAAAGCCTCCAAGATTTTTTTTGCAATTACGTACTACTGATCGGCTTTTCACGAATAGTAGTTTTTGTGATACGGATACTGATGTTTTAATGTTTCAACTTTTGTTGTCCTTTGAACTACTTTAATCTTCTTATTATGAAAGGGTTGGGTTTAGCAATTTTCGTACTAACAAACCAAAAAAAAAAGAGGTTATTGTAGCAAGATTCATAATCTTCATATGCAGATCAAAAAAAAATTTATGATGAAATTAGTGCACTATGTAATTACTGGTTCAAAATCTTCATGTGCAGATCAAAACAAGTAGATATAATCCCGTTCGGCAACCTAAAGGCCGGAAAAAAAAACATACATATGGTTTTACATATACGCCCCTCCAATTCGTACGTACTCAAGATTAAGCAGATATAATCTGGCCAGCAGTTCCGATGAACATGATTCATAAGCAGGTGAAGTCAACCAGCAACTTGCTTCCATTTCCATTATTAATTTTCCCAATGTTTTATTGAAGAGAGAAGTTCTTCCTCAAATTGTTGCAAATATTCCATGTCAATTCGCCCTTTGTTTATAAGCCTTTTCTGGCAACGTTTTTGATCTGGTCTTATAGGAATTTTAGCATCAATTTTATCATCCATTTATATGACTCCAGTTTTTCTAGGCACTGAATTTCTGAGGTGTTTATTTTCAGAACTTCCATGACTCCATTTTATCAATGATTCAAGGTGGTAAATCGGTTTTAATTTTCGGCTTATATCCTCTTCCTCTCCCTGTTTATCAATTTAGATACACATGAGGAGTAGTCATATGTGAGTTTTCAACACTATTTGCATCATTTGATCTAATTAAAGAAAAACATGTACACGGGTTTTACGAATCTTTAGCTCTTCAATTTCTTTATTGATACGATGTTGAGCAGCATTTAACAAGTCATATTTTGAGCATAAGTAGTCTCGTGATTAGAAGGCCGCCGCTTGCCAACGATAAAAGTTTAAACTGGAACCTTAATGTCGGTGTTAGCGCCGACGGCCCAGCGGTTCCCCGCCGACTCTCGGTTCGAAACATCTTCATCTCCGAATTTAAAACCGAAGTTGGAGATGGTCTAAGTTGGTTGGCGGGTTATTATGTTGGTACGGATTATTGAGTGCCAAGTTGCTTAATTTGATAAGACTTAATTTATGTAACAAAGGACGGGGTAAAAGACTAAAGTGCCTTCATGTACAATGTACGTGACAAGCTTAACGCTCTTTTTTTAACGATTGTGAAAAGTTGGATCATTGGTATGCATTTTTCAACCAGCGGGACTATCGGACTATTGTGAAAAGTTACGGACGAAAACCGTATTGTGCTGCAAATCACATGGACCATCCATTTTTAATTACCTTTTATTTTAACGTATCGAGAAGGTTATGAGGTTTTATTGACTTATGCCATTGAATTCAAAAGCTTTTCAAAAGTTTTTGCATTTGACAAAATATTTTGACTTTGGAGATACATATCGTCACTGTCACATTCTCCCTCTGTCCTAATAAGTTTGTCCATTTTTGAGGTGTTAACAGGTCTTTCTTTTTTAATTTTAACATTAACTATTTTTCTTGTTAAATGTTATATAGTACACGTAAAATATATGAATAAATTGAGTTTTAAATGTATTTTTTATATATTACATATGTAAAATATTTTGACATTAACTATTTGTATCGTTCGCAATAATGAAACTCAAAGTAATTGACAGGGCCCGCACAAACGGTAAGCATTATATAACATAGAAAATAGTTAATGTTAAAAAAAAATTAATTTTAAAAAGTCAAAAATAGAAAACCTTGGTTTGGCCAAGTTGTTATAAATATACGAACCAGAATTTTATTTTCTATTTTACATGAATTTCGATACGTTATGAAAACGATTAATTCTTTATGCAAATCTAAGAAGCCATGAAAATAAAAGAAATATAAAAAAGAAAAAATGAATCTGAGAATTGGCAATACGAAAAGAGGTATTTGAATTGAAATATTTTGGACCGCAAATAGTCATTTAAGCGTCCATCGATCGATCAGTATAAATCGTCCCTGAATGCTTCGTTCTCGTTCCACCGGGACTTGAATCCTTCAACCTAACATTTACGTACGTATGTATTGCATGTATCAGTTAATTATTTTTTTGCAAAAGGTGATCAAAGCAAGCTCGTACGTAGACATTATATATGCCTATATATATATATATATACGCGTTATATATGTTTCGAAACAAACCTTTGTATCGCATAGTTGTTTTAATTTTGCAACAGCTCCTGCAACATCTTTCACGTTTAGCGATAGCGATTGATACTCATCATAACATGATTCCTGAATCAGCCAATACATGATGTACGTACGTTAGTTAGTTCCTTGCGCGTTTTTACAGTTCATCAAACAAAATTATACATACGTACCTGCAGCTGGCGAAGCATTCGAATAAGATTATATGCAATTCTCCTATCGGAATTAACTTCTTCAAGTTCCCTCTCTAAAATCATAATCCCACATTCCACATTACGCACCTTTGTTAATAGCATCCAAGAATTAGTACGTACGCATAGTACCAAAATATGATTTACAGTTGAAGAGGGAAAAGAGTTACCTTTAAGTACTCTACTCTGCGACGACGATATTGCTTCCGTTGACGTATGTTTTCTTTTTCCCAACGGCGCCAATTCCACCAGCACTGCCACTCCCAACCATAATAATACCGTATCGGTTTGGGTTCTGGTGCGGTGTAAATATCCCTTGTTATCTTTAAGTCTCTTAGTTTGTCATGGATTTTCATTTCTTCTTTCCTATTCTTGCTCCCATGATGGATCCTTTGAGCCATGCTATTGATCTTTCCATCCATCCATCAGCATATATATGGAAAATGAAAGTAATATGATCAATATATAATTACTTGAAGTGATCGAGACGCACGCATGCTAGCAATATACAACACATATACATTTACAGAAACCATATATATATAAATATACCAGATCGTTAAGCTGTTGTGTACCACACGATGTCATTCCACCAATCTTTTTTGAGGAAAGAAGTTCTTCCTCAGTTTGTTGCAAATATTCCATGTCAATCCGGCCTTTGTTAATCAGCCTTTTCTGGCAACGTTTTTGATCTGGTCTTATAGGATTTTCCGCAAAAATGTTATCAGTCAAATACACGACTACAGGTTTTCTCTTCATAAACTCACTTTTCTTCAATCCTTTATAGCGGATCCGTGCTATTTTCTGGTTTATCAATTTATAGACACACATGAGTAGTGGTCATATGTGAGTTTTCAGCTATATATATATATATTTGCATAGATCATTAAGTGATCGATCTAATTAAACAAAAACATGTACACAACTATAAGTTTTTACGAACCTTTATCTCTTCAATTTCTTCATTGATTAGTTGAGCAATAGTACTCAACGAGCGAAACTTGTCGATATAAAAATGATGATAGGAATTTCTTGGTAATTGACTGCTACTATCCACTAATTTCGTCATGGCGATGATTTAGAGTGAAATCGAATTCAAGTATATATGTAGTGTACCTGCAGAAACTTCAACGTACGTATGTACTTGCACCTACCTACACAAGTGTATGTAATTTGTGATGAGACATCTTGTTGAATTATTTAACAATTGTATTTATTTATGAAGTTTTTCTACTTATTAGAGGTACGTACTTACATAAAGCTACTGAATCACTAATGTCGATGTTGATACAAAGAAACATAGACTAAAAATAATCAAATAAGAGAAAATGAACCCATAAGACAGCCATAAATTGATAAGTAATGTTGATTGAAAAACCACAAATTACACACACTAAAAATAATCAAATAGAAGCAAAAGAACCCATAAGACGACTCCCAATAGTCACTTTTAAACTGATAAGCAAACTGATGTGGAAAAATCAGGACCTTATCATATGTAGCTACCAGGTCGATCCATAAAGACTATTTTCTAGGAATAATGCGAGTTAATGTAAATTAAACTAAGGTGGAGGTTATGTGACTGTATTGTTACGTTGGTTAAAACTATGCTACTAACGATGACAATAAAAAGTAACAAGGATTCCTTAGTATCAATTTAAGAGAATAAGTTGTAAACAATGAATTAAAAGTTGTAAAAAATGAATTAAAAAGCTCATCTACCTCAAATCAATTCCACCACAAGTTCAGATTGCAATTAATTAAAACAGATTTTATTATGTTAACAATAATGTCGAAATCAAACAAAGCACTAACTAGTACCACCAAAAGCTCGTTACTTTATTTAAATTTCTTAATTTACTAGTTCAATTATATGGACCAGTCCATCCATTAAATATTTTTAAATAATTTGTATAATTATTTAAATAACAATTTTGTCTATTGATTTATCTAACCATTAACAGATTAATCCCTACATTAAGGTTATATTTGGCATAAAAGCTTCGAGCTAAGGCTATGGTTAGGGGGGCTTGGAGCTGGGGCAAGGAGGTGAGGCTTTTTTTTTCAACCCTCTTACCCAAGCTTTTATTGTAAAGACCTTTTAAGGTTTTTAAAACTTTTTGGGGCTGAGGCTTTTTATCTTTTTATCTTAAACGCATATCTAAAAAGGGCTATTATTTTAAAAGGAACTTGTTTTATAAAAACTTGGGCTTTTAAGTTCGAAAAACCCCTAAATGTAATCGATTAAAATCTAAAAAAATATGCAACTTTCATATAATCATGTCACTTCATCTTAATAGATGATAAAAGACTCAACCCATAATTGAACTAAAAAAAAGAGTAAATGGGTAGGAACTCTCTGGGTCTCTTGCACCGTTTTGATACTCAAAGCGCATATCATTTTTATATATGGATCATAAATGGTTATACCATTCCATCTATTGATGGATGTATATTAAAGAAAACATTAATCTAACAAAGCAATCTAATAAGAAAATAAATAAAAGAAAACGAACGGCGGTTACTTTTTAGATTGTTGAATTTAAAATCAAAGCCCTTTTACTTCTTTCTTGGTTCTTGCGGTTGCTGTGGATTTCGACACTATTTTCTTTTTCTCGACTCCTCCTCGTGAGGGTTCTTTTTTTGGTGGCTGTCACGCCCACCCTCACATTAATTAATTGATAGATAACATATATATATATACTTATATTTCTTATTTCCTTGTGGCTTACGGATGATAAAAGGCCAACGCCCCTTTTTCTTTGTTGTTGGGCCAAGCCAAGTTCCCACAAGACAAGGGGTGGGGAGCCCATCAAGTTTATTGGTACAACTTGTACAAGTCTTCTATTTAATACTATAAATAATACACGCGCAATGCGCGGTGGTTAACGGTTAAAGTTACAAGGTGATGGTGTCCGGCAATCGGCTTCGCCGACCGCCGGCTCTGAATTGTCTAACACATGTATATAAAAATTGTATTTGTTGTTATTGATAAAAAAAATATATATAAATAAAAGTTGTTATGTAAATCTATATATATATATAATATATAACATAAACATTAAATAATAATTAAGTTAAAAATGATAATGTTTAAAAAAATTTAAAATTTAAGACACTATGTAAATGCTTTATAAAGTAGTATAGATATCAATATATCATAAAAAAAAAAAATCATGGCTAAATATGTGTACGACAGTCTAAAATCAGATTTTTCCTAATTTTTCAATAATGCACATAATAAAAAATTTAAAGTCGTCTTTTGCGTCATAATACCTTTTTTCTTTTTATCCCCAGGCAAAGCGAGACAACCCCTCTAGTTAAGCATGATGAATCAACAAAACTGACAGTAAGGTGATAAAATAGCAGGGAACACTTTTTCTGTTTGAAAATGTATTTAACAGTCTCGTACGGTTTTGGGTACTATTATCGTCTGTCTATAAACAGGTTCTCCGGCATCCATTCTAATGTTTTCACCAAACAAACGTCTTCCAAGCACGATTGAATAAGAAACTTGGCAGGAAGAGCAAGATATAACAACATTACAACAACATTAAGAGGTTTGATAGGAACAACGGTACTAAAACAGCACTGGTCTTACCTTCTTCATACTTCTACTCACTTGTTTTTTCTCAAGTGCACTTTTACACAACTTATATGTGACCATGGAGAATCACAAATGGTACAAAATACAAATAACATACAACCGCCTAACATGCTCGATATCCATATCGGTAATGGAAATATTCAAGTAAAAGACACATCCATTAATCGATTCACTTATTTACACGAGTCTCCAGTTTCCATGCTAATCAGCTGATAAATTATGCCGATTTAGCAAACCCAAGCTGCAGATTTCCATAGTCAAACACTGTGTGGTAAACACCCATGAACACATCTCCAAGAATCCTGCACAGCACGTAAGACAAGACCCCATTAAGAATAAATGCGGAATCTTTATGACTGAATTTTCATTTGTGTGTTATAGATGATACATACCATAGAGGACCAGCTGGAGGTGGCACATCCAATGCCATGAAACCACTAATGCAGACGGCAGCTATCCCTTCTCCGGTTTTCAGAATATACTGTAAAGGAACGATAATTTGTAAGACTTAAAAGAATCTTTCGATTTTCGGTCAAAACTAAATTCGCAACTTCATTTATATAGAGAATTGATGCATTAACGGAAACACTGAGAAAAGGTAGAGCATTCTAACAAGTACGACACCAGGAGAAAACATTGATGATAAAGTATCAAGACATATAATAATTTAATATGACCGAAACAGGTCTGGTCCACTCGGGTTGGATTATGTTGTCAAAGTTGTCAAACTTTTTTGTTAATTTAATGCAATTAAAATGACTAGAAAACTATTACCAGTAAAAATAAAATTCTAACAAAAACTTGATAAAGCAATTTCGGAGGTTGTAAAGTGTAAACCTTATCGGTTTGACTTGTTTCAATTCTCTTTAGGTTTTAAAATTCCATCCATTTGGCCCGTTGTAGATTAAATACAACCCAAATATTTCCATATGAAACGAAAGGATCAATATTTCGAATTTGATGTAAAAAGATACTCATATTACATCAAATTTGATGCGCACTATTTGGTGCATACACTGGAGGGACTGGAGATGCCGTCACTTACAGAAAAACTAATACAACTTATATTTCAATTTGAAACTTATCATCACATCTTGAAGCGGAAAAACATTCTTTCTGACAGTCAAAATCAAACTTTAAAATCCGAAGGCTTATAATTCATGAAGTTTAAGAAACATACCTGTTCCGGAGTGAGGGTGTATAGTTTTTCCCCAATGGTGAATGTAACGTTGGGCATCTTATGGAGACTATCGCAATCTATCACTGATTCCCCAGCAGGGCTTGGTATGCTCTCACATAGCTATTTAACATCGCCAGAGTTAATGGTGCACCAATATATAACTATATTTATATACAGAAATGAGGATGATAAATAACATAGATCAAGAATCACC
>JAOXNX010037807.1:0-15418 GCA_028566075.1 Solidago caesia | reverse complement strand
GGCCCATATTTTCTAATTTATAATTTTAATTATGACAATTTAGTCACATGTTTAATAACTTAATTTAAAGGAATCGAGAGTTGTGATTGGTCAATTGAGGTTAGGTCAGTTGTCTTTTAGTATATATTAATATTAATATTAATATTAATATTAATATAATATATTAATATTAAGATTGTTTGATTAAGAGTTGTTTCTTGTAAATAAATAAATGTACGTATTTTGAGGATTCCTATAAGTTATCGTATTATAAAAAGTATTACTTCGGTTATTAGATAATAATGTATTAATAGAAATACAAAGTTTAGTGGTCTACACGGATGAAATATAGTTTTGCCTGTGCTTGTATATATATAGGGAAAAGTTACTTTAGGAATCTCAAAAAGGTCAGGAACCTTTAGGAACCCTTTTAATCAAGGGTAGAATGGTAAAATTGATTTTTTAATTTTTATTTTATAAAATTTAATAAATATAACATTTTTTAAATTTTCTTATTTTTAAGGGATCATATATGATCCAAACTCGCCGGAAATCACATATGATCCAATCTTGCCGGAAAATCACATATGATCCAATCTCGTCGGAAATCACATATGATAAAAAATCATCGGAAATCACATATGATTCAACCTCGCCAGGAAATCACATATGATCCAATGTCACCGGAAAATCGCATATGATCCAATCTCATCGTTGATCACATATGCTCATCTACAATCTCGCCGGAAATCACATATGCTCATGTGCAAAAACTCGCCGGAAATCACATATGATCCAATAAAAAACAACCCAATACACACAAATATACAACCCAACACACATGTGCTCAAAAAAAATAAAATAAAATAAAAAAAATTACACAAATATATAAAATATTTTCTATAAAAATTCTGAATATATATATATAAAATATAATACAGGACAATCAACCAAATATAAAAATCATGAAAAAAAGAGTTAAAAACAAGCACTATTAAATATCCATATTCCTGTTCAAAAATTAAATTAAATTAAATATCCATATTGTGTACAATAAATCAATAAAAATAACAGTGAGCGTAGCCAAACACCCATAATCTTTTTTCATCTTCTTTCTGTCATCAAACACCCACCATCTTATTTCTATCATCAATTCGGTAGTAGGTAATCATAATCATACATAATATATTTAATAAAGAAACCGTCGACGGAAAACAAACGGGGTATAAGAAAACGACGGCGGCGGTGTAGAAGAAACCGACGGAAAAGAAGCGGGGGCGCCGGAAAAGAAAGAAGACGGCGTCGACAGTGTAGAAGAAACCGACAGCGTCGTATAAGAAACTAACGGCGGCGGTGGTGTAGATCTGTTACAAACCGGTGGTGTAGAGGCGGCGGTTTCGCCGGAAACTCAAAAAAATCAAAGAGGCGGCGGCGGTTTCTGGTTTCTGACGAGCGACGAGCGGAAGAAGAAGAAGACGGCGGAAGAAAGAGAAGGATCCGGAGGAAGAAAAAGAAGAATCCGGCCGGATTATTTTTCCGGCGGCCGGCGGTGGCGGCTGGAAATTCATGTAATCTGGTGTTTTGTGTTTTTGAGTTTTTAGAGGGTTTTTATGTTTTGTGTGTGTGTGTGTGTGTTTTTTTGTGTTTGTTTTATATTAAACTAGTGCCTAGACCCGCGCGATGCGCTTACAACCTTAAATAATTTCTTTAATGGAGGTTTCATGATGCACATAAAACTCAGCATTTAACCTTTCCGCCCATTTCTTGGTAAAACAAACGAAAGCATTAATGGAGGTTTTATCAAGCTTCTCATAGAAGCAGGGATTTTAGCAAACGGAGTGAAATGTATGATCTAAAAAAGCTTAAGGGCAAACAAATGAACTTACTGGTCCTGATCCGTTATAAATAGCATATTAAAGCGTTGATAATACAAC
This sequence comes from Solidago caesia, assembly GCA_028566075.1. Taxonomy (NCBI): domain Eukaryota; kingdom Viridiplantae; phylum Streptophyta; class Magnoliopsida; order Asterales; family Asteraceae; genus Solidago; species Solidago caesia. The sequence continues at coordinate 13,505 of JAOXNX010037807.1, read as the reverse complement.
CAACCTATATATTATTTTCATTTACACATTTCGTCGAACTGTTGGTTTACATGAAACATAAAAACTCCCAAATACTAAATCTATTGATCATAGTACATGCTTTTACTAAAAACATAAAAATGCTTGCATCTTAAACTTAGATTAACAAAATAAGGAAACATGATTGATGAAGAGGTTGTTTCCATTGGTTTCCTACAAACAGGTTGTATCCTTGCTACAAAAACAAAAACGGTTATGCTGAATAAGCAGACTTGCCTAAAGATAACAGAAAAACAACAAAAAGGAAAAAGAAGTTTTCAACCCATGTATCGAAAAAATGATATACAAAGACATGTATACAAATACAAATAGATGTCAAAGTTCCCTCACCTAAATTCCTTGTTATAAAATAATGAGGTTACCTGTTACCTCAATCAAATCTCTTAACTCATATATAACAATGTCTTCTGATTCATGCCCATGCTTCTTCCATCTTTGGTTTCAACAAAAAAAAAAAAAAAAACCCTTTAAGATAAATTAATAGTAGAGGAGAAATAAATGTACATGAACAACAAAATTAGGCTAAACAAACCCTCAAAACCCTATATTATTAGAATATCAATAAAAAATTAAAATACATTAAGTTATCAATTTTATAATGATGCAGGAAGAAGCTAATATTCCATACCTCTATAATTCAACGTCTTCTCTTCTATACGATTTAACGGAGGCCAAAACAAAAAACCAACCGTTAAACCCTAAAAATAACTACTCTTCAAGAGAAGTCCAATCCAAGCAAAATCATAAATTGAGAATTGAATTTCCCAATAGGAAGCTGCCACATGGCCGTTAAATTCATATCGACTACTAACATAGTTTTTTACATAATATAAAAAAAGGGTTAATGATCCGTCCTGCTAATGGACGGTACTGCACACTCACAATACCCTCCCCCACATGATCAAATAAAAAAAAAAAAAAAAAATTTTTTTCATGAATGTGAGAGCAGCAGTGGCCATGCCATCATACCCACTGCTGCAGTTCATATGATTTCCCCATAAAAAAAATAAGTTATTAGATTCTTAAAATTAGAAACTCATTGTAGCTTGATCTTGTTCTTGCCTAGTCACACCAAAATGTTGTGCCACATTTTCAGATGTGATCTCCATCGGAAGAAGACAGTCTTTGACTTTCACAAATATGTCCACCTGTTAACAGTCGAAATAACCCCTCAAAAAACAGTTCTAAATTTTGAAAAACATAGATTACGGAAATTGATACTGACTTTTGGTTGACTTTGGTAATAGGACCAATTTGGTCGGTACTCATTCACTCTACTCCAGCACCATACATGAAGAACATAAACATTAAACAATATATCAACCCATGGTAAAACAATATTTAAGCAAAATCTAGTATCAAACGAACCAGATTAGTGGTTTTAGATGGAACTCTCGACAATCCTCACAGAATGTAATGTTTGTTTTTTAACATATAAACGGACATTTTAAAGAGAAGGAAATTACCTTTGGAGAGTTATATTTATCTATGGTAAAAGCTTGAATATCATATTTGTTGCCTAAAAAAAGGATACATTCGTTTTAGGTTTGTGAACCATATTATATCCATATTCATATTCTATTTACATACCTCATAAACATCACCAGATATTACCATTCTGAGCATATTTATTATGAGCCTAAATTCTTTCTTTAGGCACTTTAATAGTGTTTGCTTCCTCCCGTCACAGTTCTTACGCCTCTTTCCACCTCTTCCTGATATTGGGTCCGAGTTTAAATACCAGTTAGGGTAGAGATAATAAGAGAGATTTTTGTACAACAGCACTGAAAAGTTTATTATTCTATTCAATGGGCGCAACGCTAACCTGCTAACAATTTATTTCCCGATGTAGTATGTTGCGCAGGCAACATACACAGTACTTTTTGCCCCATTTCGCCTACCTTGCGGGCATGATGATGTACTCAGTAACATAAGTACATACTCAGTAATCCTGGTAGTAATTTGACTGGACTTTAGGTATTACGTGGATTTAGTTGAACTTGGGAAAGCAAAAGCAAAACATAACAAATAATCGTGTCTTTCAATTTGGATATGTAGTGAAAATGCAGGTAATAAACGAACCAGCCTATCTTACATGGGCACACCTAAATCTTTGTTATAATATTTATAACTGTAAACCATAACCTCGCAAGTGATTTGCTGAGGACGAAAACCATGTTGTCTAATTCATGGCTGGTAAGATACATGAGAAGTACTCCTAAAACAACCACTTAGTTGCTATTTTTTTCCCACAAAATTGATTGTTTTTAGGTCTCCCTCTCATGTTCTCATACTATGTAAATAAAGTGGAAAATAGGGAGACAAAAATGTCTTTTCATATCTATATGGTGGATGTCACTTCCTATGATCGTGAATGCACAATGTCTGTACCTTTCCACCGGGTCTGATGATTTTGGACGAACCAACGGTTATTGAGCCCGGCATGATCTGTGTTCATGGTTGATTTAGCAGTTGAATTTGCTTGCGCAACTAATGACCTTTGTAGGTTGCCGGACAGTGAACTTCGAGTCCCGACTGTGGAACACAAATCATGCATAATGTAGTACACGTCAATCATAAAGAGTCAGCAGTATAACGGTCATTATGTTAACAAAGATACATGATCAATCCTAAATAGAGCAGATTTCGTGTACCAGTTCCTCGCATCATAGGTTCCACCACTTTAAGTCCACAATAGCTCTGGACTTTCCCATCAGGTCTCGTTTTTGGATTCAAATGTATGATTATTGAATTCTTTGCTAATCTGGGAATAGGTGAAACATGCCTAAAGTTATCTTGAATCCCTGCAACATAAATTAACGCATGAGCTTATCGATTAATCCACCAACTCGTATATTATTTCATACCGGAAGGAAAACCTGATGGTGCTACTAACACAGACCGTTTATGTACGTATTTTCCCTTTTCAGATTCCTGTAGCTTCAGACCACAATATGATTGCACCTTGCCGTCTGGTGGGATTCTTGTATCTGTACACACGGTGTTTTTTTTTTTTGTTGGTAAAAGGGATTACCCTTGTTAGATTACACACAGTTATTAAACCGTGTTTAGTCTTCATAGGGGAATGGACCTTCCTTAAACTAATTTTAAAACATAGAACATAAAATCAGTTTTGGGGACACCTTTCTTATTCTTATTTTGACTAATAGTCTGCTCAAACCTTAACTAAAATTAACAAAAGTATTAACCCAGGATACCTGTGACCATACTCTTATTCACGAGGCGCAGACCACAATATGTTTGCACCTTACCATTATGTGTCTCAATGGTTATCGAGTTATTGATAAAACTGGGTCCAGACATATGTTCTTTAGAGTGTCCACCTAGATATAAACCGACCAAACATGTATGTGATGGATAAACATATAGGGCGACAGTGATAAAACATGAGAAGAATAAAAATAGACAAACTAAAGAATAAGAAATAAAAAAGGAAGAAAGCAATAGATAATACAGTTCCATACCTTGATGAGGCCGGCAGTCATTGTTTAGTTTCAGGCCACAAAAATGATGGACTTTTCCATCTGCGTTCATAGCAGGATGATAGTACATTTTTATCGAGTCACGTATCATGTTTTGAACGGACTGGCTACTCTGGGAGCGGTCTTCAAAAGCTGGACGTTCAAGTAATCATCCACATCACTTGATAAGTGTTCGATATTGATTTTTTAAGAAACTTTATTCGCATATGAATGTAAGATGTGTATTAAAGAGATGTGGGCGGGGAAAAAGTGGCAGTGATTCGTTACCTATTCGTGTGGGATTGTCTCCTGTCATATTGAATGTACGCTGTGAGTGCATTCAGAAACCAACATACATCATCAGCAACAGATTTGTTAAACAACCTACAGTCATGATCCGCAATCACCACATAATGTGAATATTGTCAACTATATTTTATTTTTACCACAACGTTGGAATACCCATCACAACTATATTTATTTATATACTTTTTCTCTTTTTTTTGGTTAGAATCTGGTTTACAAATTTGTCGAATATTCCTTTTTTTAATCAACCATGTTTCATAGCATGCTGAAGTTTATAACTCATTATAGATAGTTCCCTAATTCGTTTCAGGCAGATGATAATGATTAACCATATATAACTTAAAAGGATGACGTCAAAAGCCCTAACATCATCAGCGACTTCCCTAAAAACGGTGGAGCCATTTAAGTCAATCATATATGGGGTGTCATTCAGTATTCGATACGTATACTTATTAGGCAGAACGGTAAACCCTCTTAAAAAAATAAACAACACCCTCTTGAAATAGAACTGTCGGTAGTTGACTTCTACTTGAAATCTTTGAACTCGATATAAGTTGTTATGATAAAGCTTCACAAATAAAAAACCCGACTTCTCAGGGACCAAAAACTTCGCTTTTCACCACCATTAAACATCAAAACACCTGGTAGAATGCATAGCAATTCGAATCAGACCCAATTGTAAGTTGGTTATGAATTTGCCAAATTGCAACAAACAGTAAAAATTAAGCAAATAAGTTATCAAATGTTCCAAAAATCAAAGCTTTTTGCTACTGAAAACCTCCAAATTAACTGCAAGTTGCATTCACTATATCAACTGCATAATCACAGATTCACAGCAAACATACCTTCACACTTAAATTTCCAAAACTTATCCTTTGATTTTTGCAAAATACAGTTTTAATTTTTAGCATTTACTATAGCATGCTATATACCTCAAACATATACTATAGTGTATCAAGCACGATAGTAAGAAACAAAAATTGTACCTTGTAAAACTATAGACAATAGCAATCACATGATACAACCTAACGATGCATAGTTTGCTCATAGCAACTTGATCCATCTTCAAGGCTGCAACAAATTGAATTCATGACCAGCTTTTCATCACCTGCAGAAATGTCAAAGCTTTGATATATAAAAGGCAAAATTATGACCTAAAAGTATTAGGTTACCAAGAGAAGTCTTTACTTCATTACCAACTATATTTGCATTATTGTCTTAGTTGCAAAGAAACCAAATAAAAAAATAGCTGAGCAAATGAACTTATCTTTTCCTTCTAATGCAACTTCTATGATAGCCTGGACTTTATGTGCTTCTCCTCCGGTTAAAATCTTTTCTTTATCATGGCCTGTAGTTATCTGAAGCCCTACTGTTGTATTTCCTTCATCTTTTGAAGCAGTTGATACAGCATCTGGAGCAAGACCTATTTGAGACGCATCCGCTTTGGGACACGAGTGAAATTTCAAAGCTTCATCCTTTTCTTTTATGTCATCCATTATTTGAGTTCTTATACACACTAATCTATAAAAAAACATAACACTGAGATATAAATTTTTCTTGATTATAATATATTAATATGTTTCAAAATATGTTACTGTTCTACTCTCCAATGGCTGTCCTTTTGGAGTATTTTTCTTGCATTCTAATTTTTTTTAAACTATTTTTCTGCTCTCCAATGTCCCCATCCTTGTAGTACTGCAACAATGGGGATATTTGTTTCGATGGTGACTCTGAGTTTATATTTTCATCATTTACTTCATCTTCTTTTACTTTGGCCCACATCACTGTATAGAACCCGATTGATATTATTGATGCTCCAATCACACTGCATAAATTTGCAAGTTAATGTCCATGCTCTGTCTTTATAGTGACCAAAAAAGGACAGTAAGTTTGGTGGGGAGGCTGATTTTTAATTATTTGATTGGCAATAGGGTCATAGTACCTTCTGATATAGAGGTCGTCTCCCAGGAACAGAACACCCATTACAACTGCTGTAGCAATTGACAAAGGCTCGAACATAGCCACAAATAATGCTCCTTTTATATGTAATGTCCATGCATGAACGGTATTTTTCAAGAACGAACTAAGCATGCCTTGTATGGCTCGAAAAACCCATAAAAGTTCATTCAAGATCTGTAAAAGTATGTGATTTCTAGACCAGATATTCAATGTGGCAATTTCGACCAAATGAGGTTATGTTATATTAAGTCCAGGCTTAAGTTTTTCAACTTAGAACTTAAACTTGCATTATATATATACTATTATATTATAGCTTAAAAGTTAAAGTCAAAACAAATTCTCATTTGATAAAATACTGGTTGAAGCATTGTATCATAGCTTTGCTTTAATAAACACGTGTAAATACCTGGAATCAAGCATTGTATGCAGCATGAGTAATTGCTTCAATCAGTAGACCCTTGTCGTGAAATTTGATATTCAAAGCACCCTCTATGGAATCAAAGTTCACACTCCTTAGTATGCTATCTGGAACATTGCTAGGCAATGTTGCACACCCTCCCATCTCCGTGAAATCAAAATCCACCTCGATCCCGACCCATTTCATGAAATGATTACCAGTTTGTTTTCCACCTTCAACATAATAAACCCCAATCAATGTTTCAACAGCATCAGCCAACCTCTTACTGGATAGGACACGGTAAGAACTTGAATCACCCTCATCAATCTCACCATCCTCTAGATCATCATCTTCGTTTTCTATTATAGTCCCATTAAGAGCCCTATTGTCTTGATCAGATAAAAATTCAGTATGCTTAATGTCCACATCAAAAACAGGTAGACTCCAGGAGCAGCCCATCTACATGGAGCAAATCGATCCGCTTGGATATAAAATTGAAGTCCCTTGGTAAGTGCATACTGGTACAATACCATGTTTCTAACCATCTGCTGCCTCATCCTAGTGAGCTGACCTTCATGCTTCTGTGGATATCGAAGAAAGAGATAACGACTAACAACCCATTTCAAGTACGCATCTCCTAACAACTCTGCACTTTCATAGCAAAAAGTTTCCTAACATGAAGCTGCAGTCAAAGCTTCCACGATCTGGCACAATGATAAGGCAATCAACATATATACCAACAGTAACAGCCGACAAAAAAAAAAAAAATGGCTGGATTGAACAATAATACCTTGAGAGCATGAATGGTATAGATAATAACATTTTTAAGCTAAACAGCAAGCAACATACTTTCAACTCTCCAAATTATTGAAGGTAATCTTTGTGCACCACGAACTAATGATCTACTAAGAGGATATACAAAATACCGCTCTGGAGGAAGAACACATAATAATGTTTATTAGTAGTCTCTTCGGATTCACTGTGATAGACCTGAAAATTTCCACACATGAATCAAACTATACATACATACATACATGCATAATAAATTTCCCAATTACATATTTAACGTATTTAATACAAAAACACACATTATTAATATTAATTAATTAGCTAATAGTAATTAATTATTATTAATTAATAATTCAAAAACCAAAAACCCTAAACTATATATATATAAAAGAAAAGTAATCGTAGTTTATTTATAAAAAAAATAAAAAACCTTTACCATCAAGTATTACTGGTTATCATTAAAAAAATCATAAACATTCTTCAACTGATTTTGATCTAAAGCATAAAAATTCGTAAACTTCTGATACGAAAGTGAAGACCATGAAGGCAACATAAAACAAATAAATCTTCATCTAATTTCTGGAATTTGTAAACAATTAACAACAACGAAGAACAATTTGATATGCCCAAAGGGTAATCACCAGAAATCTTAATTAGAAAAATCACCAAAAATAATAATAGCAAAAGAGAGGTACCTTGGAATCATCATCCTTTTCACTCAAATGCAAAACCTAATTTGTATTTGATAATTCAGAACTGAATCATAATTTGAAGAAGGCGGGTTGGTTTGGAGAAAACAGGAGAGAGAGAGAGAAGAGTATGTAGCGGTTTGGATGAAGGGGTACGTGAGAAGATTAAAGATGATTTATAGAGACCGTAACTGCTCTTTAAACGTAACCAATTTTTTGAAATTACGCCAAAATGACACGTTGGATTTGAGGCCATTTCTTGCAATATTAGGAGTGCCACATAGGCAGAAATCAAAGTAACCATAACCTTGTTTTATATAGATAAAAGACTAGAAATCTACCGCCCCATGCGTTAGATGAATTTTTCAAAAATAAATAAATTATAGTGTACATAAAATTCGTAAATTTAATTCAGTATATGCATCAAAAGATGATGGCAACTGGCAGCCGACTTTGCTGACCGCTGATTCTAAATTGCCAAACACATAGTATATAAAAATTGAGTTTGTTATTATTGCTAAAATATTTCAAAACGATTATTTAAATTAATATATAAATAATTATTATATACGGAGTAAATAATTAGATGATAAAATAAATAAGAAAATATTTAAAAATCTAAAAAATTAAGATACCCCTATTTTCTTTATAATGTAGTAAAGATAATATAAAAAACAATTATTATTTAGAAAACACACTTTTTATTAGTTTTCAAGAATTTCTAATTTAAAAGTAGAAAATGTTCTGTGTTTTCAAATTTCAAAATGGAATTATCAAAATTTTTAAAAAATTTCTAGAGATAAAATAAATACCTTTATTATTTCTTGAAAAAAAAAATTTGAGAACTAGAAAAAGTTTATGTAACTAAATGCTCTTGTCTTTGTATCTTTATATGGATTTTTTTATTTATTTAAATATACAGTTTATATTAGCTAAGTTATACATATTTTATATTATAGTTTTAATAGCTATTATCTTTTATTTATATGCATTCTAAGTTAAATTCATGTTTATTATGGTCTCTTAATGTTTGCATAAACCTTTTTGTAGCTTATGTGTGATAAAATGATGATTTGGAGCTAAAACGGTGATTAAACAATCAAGAAGATGACTATTGACGCGTACAAGTGAAACGACTCAAGTCTTTGAAAGTTTAGAGTTAAAAACAAGTCAAAAAGATGGAAATCAATCTCACATGGCCGTCAGAAATCTCACACGGCTGTTAGGGGTTAATAGCTGATTTTGCAAGTGTTAGTCCGTTTGCCGTATTTTGTATGTTGAAATGGAATAATAATTTAGAAATTGGACTCAATACTAATGTAGTGGTGGAACTAAAAGCTACATTATAGCAAGGAATAGTCTGGCTACGGCTTCATTCGGCTCATAAAGTATATTTTTTATTAACAATAATTTCATTTTTTTGTTGGTGTTACGGGTCCTCAAAATTGGAATACCCTTTCTTTAGTTAATAAGTCTCTTTTTTGTTAATTTGTTTAACATTTCTAACCAAAACATAAATTTTCAATATTTTTGACTAATTTTTATCCTATATTAAAAAACTATAATACGGGTTACTATGAATCCTGATTTCCGTCACTGTACTAATACAATACCCTTTTTTTATAGGCAAAAAGAGTATAATATTATATATTATATTTATATATATAATTAAGAACAAAGTTTATGATTAGTGTTGGACTTTTGGCCCATAAGCAAAGCATACCAAAAACAATATATATTTATTTTATGGAAAATAAACCAAATTAAGTAATGGAAGAAGTGGTTTGGTTGTGAACTTGTGGCTTTTAAAACAAAAGGTCTAGGGTTTGAAATCCAACATCTTTACACCTTTTTTTATTTTTATTTTAAAATTTTAGGATTCTTTTTCAAGATTTCAAAATTATCCCTTCCTTTTTTTTAGGTCTATTTAGAATTTAACCTATAATTTTTTTTCTTTTTTTCTTTCTTTGAATTTGGCATAACTTTATTTTTCATTTGCTTTTATGTTTTTCTTTTCCTATTGTTTTTTAAACATCTTTTTTATTGGACTTTTTTTTCTTTTCGTAAATTAAATATATGTATTTGATATGAAAAACTTTTTACGTTAGAAACCCAGCACCTTTACACCTTTTTTTTTATAAAAAAATTTAAGATTTTCGGATTCTTTTTCAAGGTTTCAAAGTTTTATTTTATCCCCTCCTTCTTTTAGGTCTATTTTGAATTTAACCTAGATTTTATTATTATTATTATTATTCTTTTGAATTTAGCCTAACTTTATTTTTCTTTTGGTTTTATGTTTTTTTTTTCGTATTGTTTTTTAAGCATCTTTTTTATTGGATTTTTTTTCTTTTCGCAAAATAAATATATGTATTTGATATGAAAAACTTTTAAGCATAACTATGTTATTGTCTTTAGGTACATTTTGATTCCTTGATTCTTTTCGCAAAACATATACATGTATTTGACACGACAAACTTTTGAGCATAACTATGGTATTGCCCTCAGGTACACCGTCCAACCTAGCCCAATAAACCAATTATAATTTTATTTTGGTTATGGATTCGATATGGCGAACTTTGGAATGACCTTCGTATGAGATTTTTGGATTTATAAATAACATAACACAGCTGTAATATTAACAAACGCAAACACGATAGCTGAAGCCCGCACTAAACCAACTAGTTATATATATATATATAGTAAGGGTTAAACAGTAACCTTTCAAAAACATAAAAAACGGATATATACACAACATATGCAAAATAAAAAGCAAAGGTGTCTTTAGTATTGGTAATTTGCTCCCTTTTCTAAGCCAAGGTCTACAGTTCGAAACTTGGGGTAGGTAACTTAATTGATTTTTTTTATTTTTTGGTTTATATTTGAACTGGGCTTTATATGGACTCCATTTAGACGTAAAGGTATATTTAGAAATATCTATAGTACCTTATAAAGCATTTACATAGTGTCTTAAATTTTGAATTTTTTAAACATTACCATTTTGAACTTATTATAGTGTCACATTTAGTATAATTTAAAAAATTCCTAATTTAAAATTACCTAATATTTATCAAATACTAATAGTTAATAGTTAATATATTATTGTCTACCTAATTAAAATATATCCTTAATTACAATATACCATATATTTATATTTAAAATATAGGGAAGTATGGAAAAAGTAATTCTCTTAAGCCAACACGGAGGTTAAAAAAAATACGTAGAAAAACGAAATTTACAATCTTTTTTCATATATCTTAATCTTATTAGAAGTATGTGAAGTCTTTGTACAATATGGAGTTTTTTTTTCTTTTCTTGAGGTTATGATAGCAATCAAATTTAAAAATAAATAAATTATCACATATAAAAACATAAATATAAAAATTTGCTATTTATAAAAATTATATACATCTAAAGCTTCTTTATTACAACACACATGATATGTTAAATTAATTTATATTTATAATTTATAATAAATCAATAATGTTCCTAACTAAAAGATAGTTGAAATTTTAAAATGACACAACCATATCTATCTATCTACCAATATAATAAAACAAGATCGAGACATCCTTTGATCGAAACGTGACATTTTATTTAAGCGACACGTGTCCTTTTAATTTTATATTCAATAAATTTTATTTTTTGATGGCATAAATATTTAAAATTTTTAATTAATTAATATATAGATTTAGATACCTGATATAATTAAACCTCTTATGTTAAAAACTATAATATTCATGCCAATCCTATTTATTCTAATATATAAGATACATTAAATAAATAAATAATATATTTATATTTCTAACGTATAACTCAATATTACTTATTATTTAATTATTTATATCTATTAACTAATATAATTAAACGTTGTTGAAAATTATTAAATGACATGAGCCATGTTTCACTACCATGACTTTAGATTAGGTGATATCATTACCAATGTCAAATGTAATATTAGATTTTGACCAATACTTTTATTATACATGTGTTTCGTTATTAGGTTATTATTGGAAAAACAAAATGCATGTGATGAACCATGTTCAAATATTATTTCCTTCAAAATATAAAATCAATTGTATAATATATATATATAGTCAATCCGTACATCGTACGGGTAATAAGACTAGTTTTCTATATATCAATAACCTTCTTTATATAAACTTGCATGACATCTATTTTACATATTGTTAACCTTACAATTTTGGTAGCGTATTAGTCATCTCCGATGGACAGTTTGCCTGCCGGTTTGTTTGATGGAGCAAACTGAACATCAATTTCAATTTTGGTGGGGTCAGCTTCAATTTTTAATTTTTAACTTTAAAGTATGCGTGTGTATGTATTTGATAATGGTGTTTTTTTAATTTTGTATGGATGATGATGTGGCATGTGCAAACTGAGTTTCAGTATGTTGGGTCGGAGACAAAATGAGTTTAAATACTATATTAAAGATAACATCTTCCGGCCCTTCAAAAGTCTTGACTTAAGTGCTGGTTAATTTGTGGAGCTTATATCCAGCAAATCAAGTTTGGTTCGATGTTAAACTTATACAATATGGGCGCGATGAGCTCATTTTCAAGCATAAAATATGAGCCCGATCAGTATTTATACCACTTATGACAAATTCCTACATATTTGTGCTACTTGATTTTGTATTTAATAACCCGTATATCCTTCGGTATATATGAAGTTTACTTATAAAACTCACATATTCATGTTCTTATTGGTAGAAACTTGTTATACTCGAATAAACAATTTTTTTTTGTGTCGATGGTCATTTAAAACTCAAAGTTTAACTAAAATAAGTTAAAATAAGATATATTGGTTGACAAGATCTCAATAGACTGTGCAAAAAATTACAATTTACATTAAAGGTTATTGTACCACTCGTCCCACCCAATCGAGACTTTTTTATTTTATTTTTATTACTATATCATAAGAACGAATATCAAGAATCGAATCAAACAATAACTCCTTTTGCTCCATACCTGCTTTGAAGATAACTTCCATAAAGCCCTCCATGTCGTGAAGATAACAGCTACAATCAAGTCTTTCGGTTCCAAGTCCAACAAAGACATCACGCCAATCCTTTGAGATCGATGCTTTTTGGTAGGAACCTAGCTACAACTTTATAATAATTGGAAGTGGAATGTAGTTGTTTAATCGATGAAATACACTATTATGTCAATCCTTATTTGCTTCCAAGGTGATATTGATATAATGTATTATCATTTTTACGATCATAATAAACAAAAATAAAAATGGATTAACAATCCGAAAAAAATTAAGATTGATTCTGATGTACACGGTTTAACCAATATTCTAATGGCCTCCCTCACACTCTACCACCATGTTAACTTGGAGATGGTTCATAATAAACAAAAGTAATAATTCTAAATCGTTTTAAGCAATCTCGTCAATCCAAATAATCTCACAATGTGTAACAATATCTAATTTGTGCTTTGTAATAGGATTTTGTTCACTGTTTAGAAATTATCATGTATAGAAAGTAGTACTCGTAATTTATATTTAAACTGGATTATATGACTCCGTATTAACACACGTGCACGTGCGCCTTCAATAATTTTTAATATAAAGTAAATGTAATAAAAAGGTTTTCAACATAAACCAAATTTCTATGTCTATTTATGTATCAACTTTTTCCCATCAATTTAAAGACTTAACGGTGAATTTTTTTAAAAAAAGAGTTTTTTTCTATAAATTTTTACCTTCAAAAAGTCATAAGATATTATGAAGTTTTATCATCACAATATAAATAGAAAGCCGTAATCGTTACCTCTTGCATAACAATGTTAATCCCATTTAGGGATAGCTCATAGTTTATGT
>JAOXNX010037726.1:0-15443 GCA_028566075.1 Solidago caesia | reverse complement strand
CCTCCCTATCATACCCTCATCTTCACCTCATCCCCAATTAAAAAATTATAAACCCACACACACATACACTCTCTCTCTCTCTTCATACCCCAAATAAAATAAATAAAAAACCATACACACAAAAACAACTTGGCCCCACACCTTGGACCCACACAACTCGTCCAACCATTGCAAAATTTTGACGGCTTTTGACGACACCACCTCACGACGAGGTGGTGCCTATGGTGGCATGTTTAGACGGGCTTTTGACATAGTAACGACGAATACATAGGAAGAAGCCTTATTAAGGTTGAGTTTGCGTCATGAAAACGTTTAACTCTTTGTTTTTTTAGTGTTTTCTTTTTTGTTTAAAATTAATAAATCCTCTATCCTAATCGTATCCCAATAAAAATTAATATTAAAAAATACAGTTAAAAAGAAAGTAATTTAATGATTATACATCTGGTGGTATTTGTTTGAGTTATGCGAATTGAATTTGTATTATGTGTTCAAACCATTGCCTAAGACTGTGAGGTTCTAACGTGTTGAAGGTGATTCAAACTGGATCTTCAATTCGGTTTTCAATTCGGGAGTACCGGTACCCGAACCGTATAATACTGAAACCAAAATATGTATAATCTAGGAACCGAAACCGATCCCGAATACCGTCGGTACAGTATTTCAGTACTGGTGTTGTTTTGGTTTTTCGGTGTTTTTGCTCATCCTAAGATCGGGTATACTGCCCGAGAGTGTGTAATAGTCAGTAGTAGGTATTTCTTGTTTTTAATTTTTAAACTCGATTTTACACATCAATTATTACACTAAATAAACATGTTTTATCTATATTTAAGTTAACATCGTCATTATACATAGATACGACAAACATATCCTATGAACGATATACAATAAAAATCTTTTTCAAATAATAATATCATCATTTTTCAGCAGGTAGCATCTACATTTAAATTTACACCGTCATTATATAAGGATATAACATAAATATTCTACTAACCATATTCGATACAAAACTTTTTTTTTTGAATAATAATATTATCATATTTTAACATGTCTTATCCATAACTATTAATTATGTTATCATAAAACTTAATATGTTAATACGCGGGAAAATAATTTAGTAAGAATAAACGGTATGGATCCTTATATTTTTCACATTGTTACATTGATATTAGACTATCTCTCTCTCAAAGCTTATAATTTATAGGTATAGGTATATTTGTGAACCTTAGACCAATGTGAGTGGGGGAAGCCCCCCATAGAGGCATCTCGCGGCACGTGGCGAGTGACATGGCAAATGGGCATTCCCTCATTTTTGTGAGAGTGGGGGCATTCCTTTAAGGACCCACCTAGAAATTAATTTTATACCTTTATTAAATAAAATATTAAATAAATATTAATATATTAACTCATATTCCCTCATTTTGGAACGTTGGCTGGTCTCTCACGCAAAACAAAGCAAATGAACGCTCGTTCATTTTGGAACGTAGCTCAATCTCCAATGCAATAAAACGCCCCTAGGGCTGGTCATAAGGGGCGTTCCGGGGCGTCCCAAAGGGAAAAAGTGCAAAAAACGCCCCCCACTTCTGATAGTCTTTGGTTATTTTAGGAACCACCTTTTTTTCAATTAAAACTAAAAAGGTATTTAATTTCATTTAAAAGTATTTAATATTTTCAATCATTTTTTTAAAAATTCCTTTAATTTTAATTTAAATATTTTTTCTCCCCAAACAATTTTTTTTTTTTGATATTTTTCACATCTTCTCATATTTACATACATATGCTCAATATTTATTTACATGCACACACTACAAGAAAAATCACTTTTTGTGAGGACGGATGTCCTCACAAAAAGTCCATTTGTCCTCACAATAGCATAGTTAGTGAGGACAGTCCTCACAATAAGGTCCGTCACTATAGCCCCGTCACAATAAGTTCCTTAGTGAGGACATTTCACCTTTTTGTGAGGACTTTGACCAGGAAAAAAGAAAAAGGAAAAAGAAATGAAAATTAGGCTTTTGTGAGGACTCTCCTCACAAAAAATTAAATATTTTTATTTTTAAAAAAACTTATGATAAATGAATAAATACATATTATGTGTATTATAAATGTATAAAATACAAATATAACATGTATATACATGGTATATTGCTACAGTAATACGGAGGTTTGGCGAGAACTGTCCTCACTAAAAGGGACTACATATTGCGAGGACAGTCCTCACAATAGGTTATTTTTGATTTTCTTTTTAAATATAAAATGGTGTCCTCACAGGAACCTATTGTGAGGACAGTCCTTACTAAAAGATATAAAAATTTTACAGAATTTCTGCTGCATTTGCAGCTTCCCGCCCAGAATATTTCTGGGTCGACAACCTGTTTCCTGTCCAGTTTTTTCATCAAACATCTACAACGACAAATATCATCAAACTACCACAAATACCATTAATATTGTCTACTTAACCACATATCCGAATAATTAAACATAATGTTTCAAACGACAAATTCAAACAACAAAATGTTTCTACCACAACTCAAAATATTTCAACCATAAACCTAGTCGGAGTCGGAGCTCGAGTCCTCTTCATCGGGCTCTTCCCACACGATATAAAATCCATGATCTGACATGGCCTTTGCCATTATGTCGACTTTTTTAGTTAGAAAGCCCGTTTCCCTCTTAGTTCTTTTATATGTTGCTTTCAACAATGCATCAACATCGTCTTGAGTGTAAACACGTCCCGGTGGAGTAGATGTTCCAGCCCCGGGACTTGATGATGAGGAGTTGTATCCGGATATGACATGACCACGTCCTCGTTTGAAACCCCGTCTTTTACCCAAAACTTCATCAAGGATTTGATCCTCGGTCATTGGGTTCTCCACACCCTGTTGGTCATTGAGCAGCTTTTTCATCCTTTCCTATTTAGTTACAAAACCAAAAAGACTGTTAGACTTTATGTTTTAACTTATGCATAGGCAAAAACTTATGAGCTAAGTACAAGGGATATATTCAAATCCAAAATATAAATAGTTTACAATACAATATCGCCTATATCCAAATCCAAATATAAACATTTTACCACCATAATCCAATCTAATATAATCTTTGGGCGCAACATGATAGGTTCATAATCCAATCTAATATAATCTTTGGGTGCAACATGATAGGTTCATATTCAAATCCAAATATAACACAATTACTTACATAATGTTGCATTGCAAGATCAGAGATTTGGGTAGTCCCATTCGGCAGCGTTTTTGTACGTTTTTCCTTGAACAACTCTATGAGACTTGGATAAGTGCCATCCGACTCACGCTGTAAACACATGAAATGAAATGAATGCGTATACTTAATAGCAATAAATAAATAAAAAATGACTTACTCGGTCATGGCGGATTTCAACAAAAGACTTAGAGCCCTGGTAAGTGGGGTAACGGTGATTGCCTCTATTATCTGAGTTCACCAGCGACTTACGCTTGTTGTCATCCCGGATGTAATAGTCAATCAGGTCATTCCATGCTTGTGCATCCATGTTTGAGGGGACAATCTCGCGAATGTTGTCTGCGTTGTCGTAACCCCCGAGTTTTGTGAAATGCTTATTTTTGAAGTGATACTTAGCAGCCGAGTAGAGCGAGGCGCACAACTTATTGATTCCTCTCTCAAATGAGTCAGATATGCCTCTAGGACCAACATATCTCCCGATGTCAAAGTACGTCTGCAATTTATAGAAAATGATTAGCAATAAAGTATATTTTTTACAAATTCAAAGCATTAAATAGTTTCAACCTGAAGCTGTGGATATATGGCGGTCCTCGTATCCCTAGGGACATGCTCCCAAGCATCATAAGTGAAAGGGACTGTTTGCCTCAGTGGTCCTTACACCTCACGAGAAATGCTTGGAGACCGTTCCAAAATTCATCTGATTTTCTGTCTTTCCTAATCCAACCCTTATCGATCGTCATAACTGTGTTGGCAATAATACATACTTACATACATACTTGTCATACATAAATGCATACTTACATACATACTTGTCATACAAATCAAATTAAGCAAAATTACATATTAATGCATACTTACATACATGCTTGTCATACATAAATGCATACTTACATACATACTTGGCATACATAAATGCATACTTACATACATACTTGGCATACATAAATAAAGAAATAACACTTACATAATAAAGAAAGATAAAGAAAGCTTACGAAATTATAAGGAAAGAGAATTAATGAAAGAAAGAAATAGAGAAGCAGCGACAGCAGCGACAGCAGCGACAACGGACCTAACAAAGAAAACAAAATAATCAAAGTTACATATTCATGTACATATACAAATCATATACACTAAGGAATTACGAGTGGTTTGTGGCGAGCGGTTGGTCCAGGGTGGCCATCCTAACCCACTTTTTGAATTGTTTTGTCTCATATATGAATGCGTATAACTCATTTACTTTTTAAAAAAAAATCGGCAGCATTTCCCCTTAGCTCCCCAAATACGTGTACCAGACACATATTCGTAGGAGCAAAGGGAAAATGTTCACCGATTTTTTCTTAAATAGTAAATGAGTTATATGCATTCATATCCTAAATGAGACAAAACAATTCAAAAAGCAGTCCCAAAATGGGGACTATCTGAAATTAACTTCTAATAAATTAATTTCAGACGGGTGACCTATGGTATGAAACGGGGGGACTAGTTTTATATACACTTACATACAAAATTTAACATTGTGCATATATAAGATATCTACTTATCAGGTGATTAGCTCAGAAAAATAAATATCTGTACATATTTACAAGAACATTATAATAAAAAAATATTAATCAACTCAGGAAAAAAATTATTTACAGAATTAAATATTCGATATTTTTACTTGTAAATGTATTTTTAACAGTGATGTACATATTTTTAACTGGTGGAATTGTGCGACAGTATCATTAAAAAAATTAAGTTATCTCTTTTTAAACCTAAAATTGCAACCTCAAAATAAGCAAAAAATATGATCCATACATACTGGTGGAATTGTGCGACAGTATCACATATCACATTGTAAGAGAATTTAATCGCAATAATCCAAAAATCACAGCCATAACGCAACCCCAACCCCAAACCCCAAAAATCGCAATAAAACGAAATCAGATGTACATATTAACATAAATAAAAGGCAATCAGATGTAAAAAAAAAAAAAAAAAAACAGATAACAAAAAAAAAACAGATCTCTCGGTCGAGTCTTGATTTCTCGACACTCGAAAAACAGATTAAAAAAAAAAAACTTACAGATATGGGGATGGAAGGAAGATGGCCGATGGTGATGAGTGGGTTGAAGCTCCTTTTCCGGCGACGAATTGAAGAGAGTGAAGACAAAGAGTAGCGACAGAGAGTAAAGACAGAAAGAGATGAAAGGGTGCACGTGTGCGTGTGTATTTGTTACCGACGGTGGAAGGTTTCGATACGGTGGAAGGGGGTGGCCGGCGGTGTAGTGAATGGATCGGGGGGTGTGGGTGTGGGTGTGGCTGTGGGTGTGGCTCTGTGTGTGTGTGTTATACGGCGGGAATTAAAAGGGATAAGGGTTTTTGGTAGCAAAAATAAATCTATTATTTTTTTTATTTTTTGTAACTTTTTAGTGAGGACAGTCCTCACACAAATTGTTTTTTTTTTTTTTTATATATATGTATATATTGGGCCCAAAAGGCCCAATGATTTAGAAACAAATATACGATTCGATTTGGGTCGGTTTTTGATTATGTATGTAGAAACAAATAGTTTGAAGAATTGTTTCCTGGCATTCTTGTGAATCAACAGGAATCAATTGTTTATCTCATTTTCGTGCTACATCACAAAGAAAACAAAGCCACCGTGATTAACATTTTCTTTCACTTCGCAACCGCAGCGAATCCAAAGCCACTTGCTTTGACGAATCATTTATACCGGTCTCACCTTATCACAAACAAGCCAATCATGTCCTGTTAAAACCCGACAGCAGTTCCCTGTGCTGTAAAAGTCTCAAAATACACCTTTGTTTGATCGTAACTAATAGCCACGGAAGCAACGATGTTCACTCGTCACCACCGCCTTTCTTCTCCACGAAAATGGCTGGCCGGAACCAACATCTCGTCTCCGCCTACTACTGTAAAACGGTCACAAACAGCCCTTCTTTCGCTCCTACCTTCCACCAACTGACACCCCCGCCGGCCAGAGTCTGCCTAGAATCGTCAAACCACCACCTTCGAGCCCTACGCTCTGATGCCAAATGTTGGTTTAGGCCCTAAGTTCTACTCACACAAAACACTCAAAACTCATGGTTTTGTAAACGTGATCTGTATAGAGAGACTAAATGGAAATTAAGGGTGAATTTGAAGAAGATAACAATGTAGAATGGGAAAAGAAAAGCTACTGTAGTATCAAATAAAAATTGGGTACAAATAAAAACTAATGCTACTTCATTTAAGCAAAACAAATAAAATCACATGCACAATTACACAGACCCGCGTTCCTGATTTCATGCTTCCAGTTCTCCTATTTACTTGGTCAAGCCATTCCAAGTCTTCAACTACTCATGTACAGAACATTTGCAATGCTAAATAAACTATTTACCCCTGATTCAGATCCGCAACCAGCTGACCCGTTTGATGACCAGCTGACCCATGAATCCATGACTTGCGTGACCCATGAATCCATGACTTGCGTGACCCATGAACAGACACGATTAACCTAACAGTTCTTGTCCCCTTTTTAAAATAGCTTCATGTTGTGCTTTTGTATTTGTAGAAATGGATTCCATTTGAAAATAAATCTTCAACTGGAAAATTCTTTAAACTTAGAGTACATCTTTCTCTGAATGCATTGTTACATCTTTCTGTCTTTGTAGGCAAAACGAATAATACGACACAGGTTGTAATAATCATAGTCGTTATTGTGGTAGTCACAGTTGTTATAATAATTGCTTTACTGTGTATCTTTATGAGATTGAGGAAGAGGAAACCAACTCCACATGCTCTACCCAATGAAAGTATTCAGAGTAAGCTCCAAGTTTGCAACTCCAAATTCATAACAGATCACTTGTTTACGTTGTTAGAGTATAAAGCAACAATTTTAACTCCTCTTTCATTCAACTAGGCGAAAGTATGGACATTGGCACTGCTGAATCTTTACAATACAACTTTAGTACAATTAAAGAAGCAACAAATGATTTTTCCGAAGAAAATAAGCTTGGACGAGGTGGATTTGGAGCAGTGTACAGGGTATGAGAAAATTGAAATTGTTAGTTATGTTTTAGAATTGGAATCTTGATAGGACTTTAGCAATGATTTGTTCTTTTATTTTATACAAATATACAGGGTAAACTAGGAGATGGACAAGAAATAACAGTAAAGAGACTAGCAAGGGATTCTGGTCAAGGTGATGGAGAATTCAAGAATGAGGTTTTGCTAGTTGCGAAGCTTCAACATCGTAATTTGGTTAGGCTGCTTGGTTTTAGCATAGAAGGAAATGAACGGCTTCTCATTTACGAGTTCTTACCAAATGCTAGTCTTGATCAATTTATATTTGGTAAGTTCTTGAAAATTCTTATTATAATAATTAACAATGTTGGACCCACATATTTTGGTAGCAAATGATGTTTTATCATAGCGAGTATTGTTACTAACGTTTGGATCAGAGTGTGTCTGGGATCAGAGGGTTCCCTCCATCTACCATTTTTTTACTAACATTTAGATCATGATGGTGATACAGATCCAACTAAACGTATACTTCTTGATTGGGAAAAACGATACAACATCATTAAAGGGATTGCCAAGGGACTATTATACCTTCATGAAGATTCCCGTTTAAGGATAATTCATCGTGATATGAAAGCTAGTAATGTTTTGCTAGATGCTGAAATGAACCCCAAAATTGCAGACTTTGGCATGGCAAGATTGTTTAAGCCAGAGGAAAGTGAAGGTGACACGAGTCGGATTGTTGGAACCTAGTAAGTACACTTTATTTAGACTAATTTCATTACATGGACATTATTAGATAGAAGTTTGGTTATACTTTGTGAGCGAATAAAAACATCTTCCCGGGATGCAATAGTTGTGGCTAAATTGTCTTCTGGATGTGTTTACCGAATTACCGGTTTACTCTTTACCTTTTGAAATTTCTAAGTGACTTTTCCTTGAAGCTATACTTGCAATACAGTAGAGTAAAAGATATTTATAAAGATCAAAATCATGGATACCATAATTAGCAATGTGTATACCTTAACCAAAAAGTCGTATTTTATTAGTTGCTATTGCGATCGGTGGTTGCTAATTAAAAACATGATACATTGTAAATGACCAACTTTCTTATATGCAAGTGTATTTCAAAATAATCAAGATGTGTACGATTTAAGTGCTAACTCTTTGCCCATTTTGTGCCCCCTTATAGCGGGTATATGGCACCCGAATATGCCATGCACGGCCAATTCTCAGTAAAATCAGATGTGTTTAGTTTTGGAGTGTTAGTGCTAGAGATGGTAACTGGTCAGAAAAACCAATGTTTCCAGAATGGAGAGTGCATTGAAGACCTTCTGAGCTTTGTAAGTACCAAACTTTTACACCTACTACAAAACAACATATATACACCAACGATGTCATAATCTTTGTGTGCAATCGTATACTTACATAACTCTGTTTTTATTGTAATGTATATCACTTGAAAAAAATTGTTAAATCTCTTTTAGGCATGGAAAAGCTGGAAGAATAGGACAGCATCAGAGATGATCGATCCCATATTGACAACTGGGTCAGGTTCATTGCATGACATCATTAGAAGTATTCACATTGGGTTGTTATGCGTTCAAGAAAATGTTATTGACAGGCCAACCATGGCTTCCGTTGTTCTAATGCTTAATAGCTTCTCTATCACACTTCCAATGCCATCTGAACCTGCATTTTTCATGCATAGTAACATTGATCCCGAAATGCCAGTTTTTCAGGAATGCAGTTCTTCGATGGGGAGCAGTGGTTTAGGAAAACCCAAAATATCAAAATAAAGATCAAGGTCATCTCAATTCTTTGTAAATGATGTTTCAATATCTGATATTGTTCCTAGATAAGATTACATATTTTAAATGGGATATGCTATGGTATACTTGCATCTTTTTGTTTCCATCAAGAATTTGGATTTAATTTTACAATTTGATGTTGCTTGTTGAGAATAAAGATACACATTTGGGTTTACTCATTGTATTGAAGTGTATGTTTCTATTACCTATTTTACAGTCTTAGATGTTTATATTCATAGCATCATATACTTCTTCTAACTTATGGTTTGTTAAGGAATATAACACTTACAAGATGCCAAAATAATTATGGTTGAGATTGAATCATAAATCTCTTCCTTGGGTGGATGTATTCATGCAAAATTGAGTTCGGGTATTTGAAAAAGTCGTTCTCTTTTCTTGTAAATGTTGAAATAGGCTTGCTGCCTGTGTAGTTGGGTTGTATCGTTTCATCTCACTTTTGTAACTTTTTCACTAAACTTTTTAAACTCTTTTATTCTGCAGCGAACTAAACTACAGTTGTGAGCTTCGCAAGAAAACAACTGGCAGACTACACACTAGCGAACTAGTGAACAAACAAACAAACTTGCCAACAGAACTAACCAACAAATTTGAGAACAGAATTATTAACTAACAAACTTGTGAACTTAACAAATGATATCACAAAGGCACAGTACCTAATTGCACAAGATCAAAGAACAGAACAACAAATATAACCGAACAAGTTTTGTTGGGCAAAAGCAATAAACTGAACAAGCTTGATTACCGAATATGCAATTTACAGAATAAGCAAGTACCAAACAAAAAAACAGCAATATGTATTTTCATTCAGGCAGTATCGAATAAAGAACCAGCAGTAACAAACATATTTCATTCAAGCAGTACCGAACAAAGAACTAGCAGTAATAAACATACTAAGCATTTATACAAGCAAACTAATAAACTAAATATTACTAACTTGCAAATTACTACTAGCCAGCCAAACAACTAACCTGCAAACTAGCAATACCGAATAAATACTTGGAAACTAGCAATAACGAACATACCAGCAAACAAACTAACCTGCAAACTAGCAAAGTCCCTAGCAAACTACCAGCATGAATTAACAACGAACTGCAAACTAGTAACTAGGTACCAAAACTACAGCACGTACCAACAAAATACAAGACTAGCAAATACTAATTAGCAATTTTGTGAGCCGACCAATACTACCAGCAAACAAACAATCTATCACATAAACATACATAGAAATTTTCACTCAGACATTTCATCAAATGGATTATGTGCATTCTATACTTTAACAGAATTGAGCCAACCAGTATTGTCAAACAACAAACTAATGAATTCATGCTTTCATCAATCCATTAAATCAAATCCATCAAACAATTACAATTTCAATTCGAATATAATTCCGGGCATATCCTAATAAGTTTCAACTAAATTCATCAATCAAACAAGTTTCCCATTTGAATCAACAACCAAAACCCAATCAGTAAGAAATCACTGCTGAAAGAATTGAAAAGGATAAAATCCATTAAAAGAACAAAAAGTGAGATGAAAGGATAATAATAACATAGCATCACCACCACCATCCAAGTTTTCTGGCAGCCCAGGGTTTTCTTCTTGATGTTGAGCGAAAAAAGAGACCGCGTCTTTTCCTTTGATCGAATCAGACCCAGTGGGTGTTAGGTGGTCTTAGTCGCATTAATGGGGATACCCCCACCACCAGTCGACGGCATAGTGGGGTTTCCTAAAATACCCTCATATGTAAATGAATGAATTGGAAGGAAAGGGACTTGATAAAGCGAAAATAGCAATCCCAAAAGGGAAATCGGACACCACCGCGGGGAGTGGTGGTCGGAACTGAACACCGTTGCAATTTTTGAAGGTGATCGGAAAAGATGGAGGCGGTGGATCTGGGAAAAAAAGAAAGAAGAAGAAAAGGGTGTTAGATCTTCAATATATGATTTTCAATATATGATTTTCAGATATAGATTTACATATATATATATATATTATACATATATATATATATATATATATATATATATTATACAGATATATAGAAGAAGAAACTAATAAAAAAATTTTTGGGTTAAGTACCTTTTTCGTCCCTGTGGTTTTGGTTATGAAAAAGACTGATGGAAAAGGACATAAATGCCCCTCACGTGACTTGCACGTGGGGGGCTTAACGGCAGGGACGAGTTTTTTTTAACGGAAGTTCGAGTTCAGGGATGAAAAAGGAACAAAGTTAACGGCGGGGACGAAACAGCGTTTTTCGCAAAACCACAGAGACGAAAAAGGTACTTAACCCTAAATTATTTAATAATATCTCTATTTCCAGTGGGTATAAAAAAGTATGAAACTTTAATTGGGCTCACATCTTATAGTTTGAAAGAAATCACATAAATATTTGTAGTGAGTAACGGATTTCAAAAAAAGATAATAATATGTCATGTCGGACCCTAGATTCTTAGTCAGCAACAAAATCATTAACTTGATAGGAAAAAATGGCTAAATTGCACCTTAGTATCAATTTAAGTGGCAAATTTGCCTTTACATGCATTTTGAGTGGCAAATTTGTCCTTATAAATAAATGAGTGGCAAATTCGCTCTTTACATGCATTTTGAGTGGCAAATCTTATCAATTCATTTCCTTTCCGTCCTTAAAAAAAAACTCAATAAGCCAATTTATTTTTGAATCATTTAGATTTATTTAATTTTTTCTTTCTTAAATAAACTCAATAACATACCCTACGTGTCCTTTTCTTTTGGGTGATTCCATTTTACAAAAATAAGGATATGACGTCATAAATAATTTCTTTTCCTTAAATGAAATAAATAAACAGTTACTAGATGAGATCTTTTATGACATAAGAAAAGGTGACATGTCAGCATTTTAGTCCCTCCACATTGGATTGGGATAAT
Organism: Solidago caesia; assembly: GCA_028566075.1. Taxonomy (NCBI): domain Eukaryota; kingdom Viridiplantae; phylum Streptophyta; class Magnoliopsida; order Asterales; family Asteraceae; genus Solidago; species Solidago caesia. The sequence goes on along the minus strand of JAOXNX010037726.1, from coordinate 3,489 downwards.
ATTTTTTTAAAGGTGTTTATATTATGTGTAGAAGTATGTGTATAATCTATACTATCTATACTACATTATAAATCAAATGGATGTTGTCTTAATTTTCAAAAAGTTTAAACATTTCCTTATTTATCATATCATTTAATATTTGTATTATTTATATACTAGCCTAGTACCCGCGCGTTGTGGCGGCACTTCTAAAAAAGCGGGGGTTAAATGGCGGTACCGTGTTGTTGCGTGAATGTATGATTAAACTCATGGGTTGCATATAGTAGAGTACACACGATGTGACGAAAATCTTATCAAAACTTGAAAAATCCAGTTAAACACATCACAAAAGAAAAATCCAGAAACTCACAAAAGAAACCGGATTTTTACAAACAATTTCCCAAGTGACCGAAGAATATTGTCTAATGTTGACCCAAGTAAAGTGTAATAACGCTTCTAAAGACTATAGACTCTGCTTTTCAAAAACTAATATGCAAATTTGTGGATACAAACTTTGAGACAAAACTATTAGAAATGTTTTTCTTCTTACTTAAAGACAATCATTGTTTCATAGATGATTCATTAATGACAAAAAAGTTGGATTGCAAGATCTTAATACACTTGGAAAAGAATCATCAGCGAGTTTTACATTTGTGCAAAGAAAAGGCAACATAGTACCCCAAGCACAGGGTATTTTCACCGACATGGATTTGAGATGGTTATCGTCTACAAAGCCAAGGCCACCAATTAACTAAGCAGTATATAGTGACCTGAAAAGAAGCAGGTGGAGTCGTTAGAGCCTTGTATACCAAATTGTCACACTTGTGGAGCCATACTGTTAGTAAGATGGACCATGAACCGTCCAAACAGGTTGACAATGAATACATTTATAAAAAACCGGTAGGTGTCAAATGTGACATAAAATGAAGACCAAAATTGCCTGAACCATGCTCATGACCCATATTATAACCTGCTGTGCATTAACCAACAAAGCCGACCCGTCCATTTTGATATCTCTAAAAGTGATAGAATGATAGCTTAATATGTCACCAGGATCGACAAAGCTAACCCGCTCATTTTGATAACCTGTTACAGCCTTAGTGCATTACCCAACAAAGCCGACCCATCTATTTTGGTATCCTTAAAAGTGATATTAATTCCATATATACTACTTTGATATTTTAGCTGGACTTTAACTGTTGTATTATTTTGCCTAAATATGTTTAGTGGAAGAGCAAAAGGTTTAATGCGGATAAACAAAGAGCTTTTCGGGATTAATTACCTCAAAGAATATATGCCTTTAATCCCATTGATTTCATAACATCGATAGTAGAAACACTCATTCGTACCAAGGGGAGCATACCTAGCAAAACAACAGAATTAACCAAATAATATATGTGAGCTAAAGCATAATATATTGAAAAACTTCCAATTGCTCTTTGGCTGCTGTAAATTACCCTAACGAATAAACAATACAAAACCATATATACAAACACTACACTGCACAGGTTGAGGGTGTGCTTGATGAATGGAATCATTACTAACAAACATTGTGAAATAAATTTGTGAGCGTGTGCTTGATGAATGTTGCTGACTGGTATTTAAGCTACAATTTGAACACGGTACATGAAAGGCCAGATTTAGGTCTATTACCGACCCTTTTTTTTTTTTTTCACTAACAAACATTGTGAACTTTATAGTAACGATAACGATTAATTGGAAGAAAGTAAATAACAACTAATTTATAGTATCAAAAACAAAGAAGAATAGTCATACTGATTTAACTATGTCGTAAAGATAGATAAAAAAAATTTGGATTTGAATGCATACATCAGGACTGTCTGTGTGTGTGGCTACTATCTTGCTGTATAGGCAAATGTCAGAAAAAGAGAGAAAATAGTAAGACACAATCAGATTGCAATGATTGTTACCTCCCTAATATGAATAATGGTTTTAAACTTCTTCATAAATGGAGATCGTGCTACTTCATTGAACTGCAAAACTAACGCTAGTTAGTCAAATATCAAGAGAAATAAAAACACAAAAATCAGAATCTGTTACTCATGAGAAAAAAATAACTGAACTGCACTAAATGTGTTCAGCAGCTGCAACTCTTGGTTCAACAATTTTCCTGTTCAAATCTTCTTTGCATCCACACAGAGTCTAAATCTGATCCAATAGTTAAACAAAAAAAAAAAAAAGAAAAGAAAAAAGATTACACTTAGTTAAAATTTCTGTTGTTGGTTTTAAATAGTCAAAGTGCAAAGAATGCAGATAGGATTTGTAAATGACATGTTCATCTCTTCATGGTCATCTATAGAATGGTGGCTGGAGTCTCAAATATTTGCATATCCAGCAAGTAAACACATTGAATCTTAGAAGACAAAAAATATCAAATATTTGAGAGTGCCCAATATGGTAAAGCAATGGATTGCATCCTCTTCTACCTCAGCTGTTGAGATCTTACTTCCATCCTTCTTTGGTTTCACATTTACCTTTGCCTGACAAATAACAAGAGACATTACAAGAAGGTTAAGGGTTGTTATGCTACTCAATGTTTATATAAAAAATGGAATGTTTATTCAGTAAAAGAGGTTCCGTTGTGACTCACTGCTTTCTTCTTGCTATCTATCAAAATCTTTAGCAAGGGACTAACAATGACGATAGCAAGTGAAACTATGATACCAACCACAATGCTTGGTTTTTTCTCCCCCTCTTTAATAAGTTCTAGCAGAAATAGAAACTAAAGTTATAAAACGTTTATTAGTAAAAAACACTAAGAAATCAATGGGACAACGATTCCATAAACAAACATTTAGACCACATGAATGAAGTAAAGCCCATGACCTTCCTTAGCCTTCTATTTAAATGAATAACTAATCATTACCAAAAGTAAACACATAGGATCATATTGCAACCAGATTTTAACAAGCAATAGGTTCTATGTCAAAAACCATACATATCCTACATAAGCAGCGAGAGTCACAAGACAAAATATTACATCTCAAAGAGAGGGCACATACACAATATCGACAAATGTGGACATCGATGTGGATTTGTGGATATGCAATCTGGGATAATCAAATGGAAACAGTTTACAACAGAATATTATACAATATAATATAATAACGATATCATTTGTAGTTTTGAGGTAAGATCCAATTAATGGTATTGATCAAAGAGCATGAGTAAGCCAGAAACTACATTTATAATTTTTTAAATCACTACAAGAAAAATCATTTTTTGCGACTATGTTTTTTGCGACGACCCGTTTTCGTCGCAAAAAACACCGCTAAACGACAAAAAATTCACGCTTTTTGACTTTTACAGTCAAACTAGAATGCTTGCGGCGATTTATTGTTTTTCGCGACGATTTTTTCGTCGCAAAAAAGAAAAATAATTTTTTTTAATTTTTCTTTAAATAATATTCTTTTTTGCGACCAAATTTTCGTCGCGATAAAATTTTTGAAATTTTTTGACGTTTTTCCTTTTTCCCGCCGGGGCGAAAAT
>JAOXNX010037709.1:0-15447 GCA_028566075.1 Solidago caesia | reverse complement strand
TAAAACTAAATACTTATAACCAATATTTATTTATTTGATATAATAAAAATCCTAGACAAAGTCGCAATATTAATAACAAAGTATTGCAATTGTTCTAATCATTTTAGAATACATATAAAAACTATCTTAATATTGGTTTTAGATTTTTTTTTTTTATTACTATATATTAGAATTAGAAATAGAAATAGAAAATTGTTATTTAAGATTAGATTTTATTACATTATGATTCAATTAGTTAATGCTACGTAATGTTCAAGAAAATATAAAAAATTAATGTTGTGTGATTTTACAAAAATAAAATAAAATATTAATAGTAATAATATGGAAACATTACCTAATTAATAGATGAACAACTTTGTCAAATAAAATAAAAATATTTATGACATCATCAAATTAATCTAATGGTTCTAAATCATTTTAAAAATTCATCTAAGGGCTAATATTTCTTCAATATTGATTTTAGGTTTCTCTTTTATTATATATTAGAGATTAGAGATTAGAGATTGTTATGGTTATAGGTAAAAAGTGTCATCAGCACTGCCGGGTTTCTATAAAAACAAATGTTTCCTAGCAAACCTAAATCATTCAAACCTAAACCATCCCCACTCCCCATCAATTCGATTTGTCGATCGACCAATCCAATTTGCCTTTTGGATAATTAGAAAAGAAAAAAATATCCCCCATATCGAAAAGCATGACCTATATGAATATTAGTAAGGTTAAATCGACCAAGGTTAAGAACAAAACCCCAGAATATTTTCACTTAGCATCCCTTAAAATATTTTCATCTACACTACCCCTTAACATTAATAATCTTTACATCAATTACTTATACGACTCGCTGTCGTCACCACCAACATCACCAGTCACCGCCACCACCACACCTCCGCCACCACCACACTGCCACTTCCACCACCGTTGCATTGCGCGGATACCCCTCTAAATATAGAAGTTTTCATAATATCGTAAATTGACAAATATTGATAAAAAAAAAAATGTTGAAAATGGTGATGTTATCATTTATACAAAAAAAAATTTTGATTATTGTAAACACAGTATACATATACAAATTATCTTTTATTTAAATATCATACAACCATAGTTTAATTTAACACCTCCATTGGTTGGGTCTTTTTTTCCATTGTTTATTTCCTTAAAAATATAATTTCAATTAAGAAAAAGTATAAACATATATAACCTGGTCTCTTTTTCATCCATGCCATAGATCTGTTAAATTAAACAACGATTAAGAAAAAAATATAACATATATAACTTGGATCTGAAGTGGACGAAGAGGAAACAAAGAAAACAAAAATAAATCTAAATATAAATTAAAGCCCTAAAAAATATTCAAAAAATTAGAAGGGAAAAGGCCAAATACCTCAAAAAATTCAAACAAAAATAAATCGAAAGAGGCGCTTGTGTCGTCCCCGGGATCTGTTAACTGAAAAGCACAAGTAAATCCAAAACTATAAAAACCTGAGATTCGAAAAAATATAAATAACTGAAAAACATAAATACCTGTGATTGTGATTGTGGTGAAGATATAAAGACTGAAATTCGAGAAATATAAAAACATGATATATCATCATGGAAGATGAGAGAGGACTGCTGAGATTGAGGGGTGAAACCCCGCTGATGAACTCTCCGATGTTCTAAGTGGGCTAAGTGATGAACTCTCCGACGATGATGATGAAGAACTTAAACTACAAATGAATAAAATCAAGAGATAAAGAAGAAAATAAAGATGAAGAGAAAGAGAAAGAGAAAGGAACAGAGATAAATGTAATCTTGGACATAGATCTGATAGAGGTACAGAGATGCCTGACACTCAATTTCAATTTCAATTTCAAGTTTTAAACCCCGCCCAAAAAAGCCCGCTCATAAGAAAGTGTGAAAATTAAGACTGTGTGTAAGATGGTGTGCATGAAAAGGTTGTACATCATGCTAGTTTCTCTTGTACGCGTCTTAACTTTACACATAGTTCCGAAACTGCCCTTCATAGATGCTTATATAAGTAGTATAGATAAAGAAATAAAGAGATGGTGTATGATGTGGCGATGATGTGACAGTAAGAAGTTGAGAATTTGAGGAGAATGGTGGTATTGTTGGTAGAGGGTAAATTCTGGGTAAATTCTAAGAGGAAGGAATGATGTGGCACAAATGTGATAGTGAGAATTTAAGAATTTGGTGACATTGATGGGTAAGACCTAAGCGACGAACACATTTGTGGGTCCCAGTTTGTGGGTCCCAATTTAATATCCGACTATTAGATTAAATAAAAAAAATCTATTTATATAATAAAGTAATTAAGGAAGTAACGAAGGGTTTTGATAAAAGTAAAGAAAGAAAGAAAGAAACTGCTCAGTGCCGTCTTCTGCGGGTTTTGAGCCTCAATACCTCAACGGTGTATGGGGAAGGTTTTGATAAAAGTATATGTGTTAATCTAGAAACAAGATGTTACAAACCTGACACTATTAATACGACCATCACCAAATGGTCTAGTGGCAAAAAAACCTCTTTCATCACAAGAGTTCAGGATCTCTGGGTGATAGGGGTGATAGGGGTTTCTCATCGAGGGGTTTAAATTGGAGGCGAGGGAGCTCTCTAGCGTGGATCCGGTTAAGACAACGTATACTAGACCTTCCGATATTCGCGAGTAATCCACACCTTTCAAAAAAAAAAAAAAACAAACAAACCTGACACTATTAATACGACCCTAAAAACACAAGATTAGACCTTGAGAGTTGAGAGAGCTTTTTCTTTGGCGGGAAATCAATGTAGAAATTGGCGGGAATAATATCTCCCATACTATAAAAGATATATTTATTATTTTTCATTATTAGAATTTAATCTTTTACTTCCACCATTTTCGTTCTAACTTCCTCCAATACACACACACACACACACACACAAACTGTAGATCAGAATGATGTTTTCCGAAAGTCAGTTCGACGGTGGATCTCAGATCGCCATATCTCCTGCCATCGCCTCTGTAATCAAACCCTAATTACTTCCTCTTTCAACTTTTTTTTTTTTTTTTTCATTTTTTTTCATTTTTATGTTATTATAGTATATATATAATCTTTTGTTTAAAAAAATAAAATTGTAGAATCGTGATACAAATGGAATAGTGCCGCTAACGATAAAGCAGATAAGTGAAGCTTCACAGTCTGGTGATGATAAATCCAATTTTGTTCTTTCCGGTGCAGATATTGTTAATGTATATTCCTTTCCTCCAAATCTTATATATATGAATTCGTTAATTACTTGTGTTAATGTCATAAAATATATCAATATACTTTCTTGGATTGTTGATTTAGTTAATTACTTTTTTTTTTTTTATGTCGATTTTGGTAAATATAACTTTATTACTACAATATATGTATGTATATACCTATGGGTTGAAATCAAATACGAACTAGAAAAATGTTAACCCAGGTCAAATCTTACCACACATTTCTCTTTTTTTCTTCTTTTATTTTTTTGACCTTGTTTTTTTTCATTTTGTCTTTTTTTAATTTCTTTTAATAAAACCCCCCAAAAAATCCCCCCCCCCCTCTCATAATACGGTATGGGCGTAGCCCTTAGCCGAAAGGGCATAGCCCGTTCAGGGGGGCTTCGCCCTTATCAGGCGTAGCCCTCAAGAATATTACCAAATACCAAGGGGTAGCTGGTGGGGTGATAGTGATAGGTCATAAGGGTGATTGGTGATGGGGTGATCTATCTGACTGGCTTCGCCCTTTGAAAAAAAAATTGTTTTTTAGAGTGGGTTTTTATTTAAAAAAATTTAAAAATTTAAAAAAAATTAAAAATGAAAAAAAACAAGGTAAAAAAAAGGGGAATAAGGGGAAGAAGAAGTAGGGAAAAATGTGTGGCTGAGATTTGTCCTTTGGTTTTCATCTTAATTATAGTTTGCAAATGAACATTTATCATGTACCTATATATATTGTCATGAAAGTTAATGACAACTTTATTATTCAGATTTATTTGCCAGAAAGGTATTACAGTACATTAGGGTGTGCTTGATTTATTGGTAATGTGCTAAAATGAGTCATACTGCTTGGGTCAAAACCGGATTGGGGTCCGAGCTTGATAATGATAAAGTAGGGTGTCAAATCGACCCGACCCAACCTGGTTTTGATTCGGCTCATTTGACCCTTTTTTTTGTAGTTCACCCAAAACCGTTTGTCCTGCTACACAACCAACCCACCGGTTTTGCCATACCACCGTACCAGTTGTGATTCTTTCTTACCAATCAAATTACCCTTTTTACCAAAATGGGTTGTTCCAAAGGTTATACTTGCCAAACCAAGCTGGAAAACAGTATAGTTGCATTTTAGATTGTTAATGTTTTGTTTGGCTTTGTTTGTAATGTTTAGGTTACTGTGGTGGGGATGGTGTTCAACATAGTCGAAAGAAACAGTTATGTTACCTTTACTGTTGATGATGGAACCGGAAAGCTAGAATGCAAGAGATGGTATGGCATACTACCTCTAGATTTGAAATCGATTTATTTTTAAATGCTGATAGATGAATATGACTATCTTATCTGTGAAGTTAACTATTTAAGTACTATTTTGCAGGCTCAATGAACCATATGATAAAATGCAAATTGAGGAAATCCGGTGAGTTACTTTATAATGTTAATTTTTTTTCAAGTTTAGTTATGGATTTATAATGTAACTTTTTTCCAAGTTTATTTATGGAATGGCTAGCTTGTTATGGATCTCGATGCCATTGGTGCTGTTTTATAATCTTTAATAATATTTTCTGTTTGGCAGAGAAGGGATTTATGTCCATGTTGATGGGCACTTGAAAAGCTTTAAAGGCGATAAGCATGTTGATGTCTTCTCTGTTAGGTAATGGTCTTCTCTGTTAGTATGCAAGTGTTTTGATGCATTGATGCTTGGAAAACTTATCGATGATGTTTCACAATCTTGATGTATTTCTTATCTTCTTGTAACTTGCTTTGAAATGGGTGTTCATGTGCAAACTATATTGGTTCTTGTCAGTTTACAGAGGACTGAAATTTGAATTAAAATCGTATTCAGGATAACAGTTTCCAGGTGTTCGTTGTCATTGATGCGACTGCTATGCCTCAATGTCCATTTTTTGGGTAAAGGGGCCATTACCCCAGGAAAATTCATCAATGCCCGTCGACTAGTTTACAAATTGTTACTTCGAGATTGATCAGTTTTTCTGTATAATATCGTTTGGATAAAAATATATGCTTTTAACTTTCAGGCCCGTGACAAATTTTGATGAAATCACCTTCCACTTCATTGCATCCATACACAACCATGTGCGTACTTCTAAAGCACAGGTACGCAACGCTCATTACACATACAAGTAGTGAATTACATGGATAGTAACGAGTGCTTATGACTTGTACATATCGCTGAATGTGGTTAAATGGTAATCTAAACAATCTACCCTATGGCTTGTAGAATATACAAGGTAATGGTACAACTCTTTCCGAGAACATAAATTCAAATCCAAACACACCCATCCAGAACGGCGCAAATGGTCTGAAGTCGACCCTTTCAAGTCAGGTATCATAGCTTACATGTACTCATTAACCTATTTGCTCTTTTCTTGATTAACATGATTATTTGTTTCATTTCCAGCTCCCTGTACCTTTCAATGTCGATGGATTAAAAGGATACGATCAAATGATTCTTGCTTATCTCCAGATTCCTGCAAACTAGTAAGCTCTGTTGCTAAAATTACTTGATTTATGTATAGTTATAACATGTTTGATCATTTTGAAATGGTTTGCCTTTGTAGTGGTAATGAAAAGGGCATCCATACAGGTGAACTTGCACAGAAGCTGAAACTTCCTCAAAATAAGATCATGTACCTTTCTTTCTCGCTCTTTATTTCTTCCTCCCAGTCTATATCTATCTCTATCGTTAACGTGAAATTTGAAAATTTTGTGTTATTTATCTTGACAGGGAATCCATAAGAACTCTTGAAGAGGAAGGCATGATATACTCAACAATCGACGAATTTCACTACAAAGCAACAAGTAGCAGTTGATGCGGGGCAACAATGCGATTTTGTGAAAATTCAAGCTTCATGTCTAAGCTGTTTAACCGTTTTATTCTAGCTGGTACGATTGTATGGCGTCATAGTAAGAACTAGTATCTAAAACAATTGGTTTTAATAGCTATTAAACATGTTCTATCATCAAACTTTTATTTTAGGGTTCAAATTTTATCTACCATATTACAGTATGCAGTAACGCACTACTCGTGTTACTAACGAAACATGCCAGAAATTGACAAAAACGACACACAAACACGCGTCATACCTCTGATTCTAATCAAGATTTAATCAGTTCTTGTTTCTACGAGATCAACCTCACGATTTACAATTCTAGTCTCGCCTTTTTCTTTCAAGTCATCAAGATAATGCTGATAGATATACGAGATAAACCCCCATATAGCTAACAACATTGAAATCACCTTCACTCCATTCATCTTATCATGGAAAAATACTACTGCCAAAACTGGCACAATAGGGATGCCTAAAGTACTAATCACATTCGAGAATAAGGATGAAACCTCGAAAATCAAACCTACACACCCGATTGAAAAAACCTGCCATGTGATGGCTGTCCATACTAAATTCATTATGTATGAAACTTTGCCCAACTTGTAACCTTCCATCTCTCCCTTTATATCATTCCATTCGCCGCTAGCAAATAGTCCCACGAGAATCACAACACTGGCTACCATGTTCTGGTATATGATGATATCGAATACCACTTTGTAATTATCTGATTTCAAGATCCTTTTAAATGCAAGTTGTGTTGCAGAAAGCATCAACCCGTAACCTGCACAATCAAACTGACAAATTTTGGTTTCCATTCCTTCAACAATATTTGTTCTTTTCATTTGAACACCAATTCCAAACTCAATTGAGGTTTTAAACATGATTGGAAATACTCTATTGATATAACATTAATTCAATTTACCCGACGGCCTTTGTCCTATTGGTATTTGAAGCGACCCATCTACCGATAGATTGTGGGTTCTGCTGATATATATGGGTTTTGGGTGGATGTAATGTATTTGAAATACATTTTTCTGGGTTTCAACTCATTCGACCCATCCAACTCAATTGACAACCCTCTATCTTTAACTTAAAAATCTTCTCATAGATGAAATCTTTAGCTCTATGTATTTGTTAGGCCCCATTTATAAAGCATAACCCAAGTAGACTAATTCATAAGGGGAGTTATTCCGCTGTAAAAGCATTATACCTGCAGAAGCAGCAATTGTGCACACAAAACCAATGATATACTTGCTTCTCGACGTTTTCACGCTCTGCTCAGAATCACTTTGGAACACAAGCAGCGAAGACGAAAAGCTAAGAAGAACAAGGGAATTGGTAATATAAGGAGTGAGCTTCTGCCCGTTTAAAAAGTAGGAAAATAACGCGTTAAATGCTAGTTGGCTTGCACAGATTAAAGAGTATGTTGAAACGGGCAAAAAGTTCAACCCAATGGTATATAACATGCAGTCTGCAGCCAAGAATATACCAAGAAACGTATAGAGCATGAAAAGGGTTGTCCTAGAAGGTGGTTGTGTAGTAGTAATTTGGTGTTGTTTAGAGGATGTTTTTGATGGTAAATACATGAAGATTAAAGGAAACATAAGTGGGAAGCCAGCAGTTTGAACAAGTGTTGCCATCCATTTACTATTTCCTCCTTCATTGAAGTAAAGTCTTCCTAACATAACTGCAACTGATTGGCCTGAGAGTACAAAAAATGTGAACATTGCTATCTTTATCCACCATTTGTACTTCTTTACAACCCTTGAGGAGTTTGTAGCCTCATTTTGGCTTTCAACTGACCTATCTACATCTTCAAATCCTACAAAAGAAGGTTAGAAATTTAGAATCGATCGACAGTATCAATGTCAAGGTACAACCGTGTGTATTAAGAAGGGTAACCGACCATCAGGGCTGGCTTAACCTTTTTAGTGACCTTAAGCGGAAAAAGTTCTGGAGGCCTTTATTTAAAGTCTCCAACCAAAACCCTCATCCGGCAATAATAAACTAAAAATAATATAAATGAGGGAGTTAAAAAAAAAATCTACTTTTTCTATGTGCAAAAAAAAGTTTAAAATAGTTATATATAGTTTATTTTTTTAGTTTTTTTTTAAAAACAAATTTATAAGTCCTAGCCCAAAACGTAAATATAAGCCCAAAACTGAAGATATATACCTAAACCCGAAAGCTTAAAAAACTTGAGGCCCTTAACATGTAAGGGCCTTAAGCGACCGGTTAACCCAATTATATTGTTGAGCCGGCTCTACCGACCATCTGGCTGCCCCATAGACTGGCTTCATGGCCGACATGGGACAGATTAATCATGTAATATTATCGTTAAAAGGATATGAACCAAGACATTCGCTTTTATGATACATATCTCCCAACACTAGTGACTCTTCGAAGGACACAGCCATTCGTATAAGTTATATGGTACAAGTTGTTATTTCTACGGTAAAACCCAAAAGTTCAACAAACTTTTTCCAAGCGCTCATACTAACCGGATTCAAGTTTCATGATAGTAAATTCTAAAGCCAAAATCACAAAATATTGATCAAACATACAACTATACAACTTTTATAGCATGTTGTATAAGACATATTGCATAAAATATTTATCAAACATACTAAGTATACATTGTTTTTTTAAGGCGAGTTAGTTGTTAGATAACCCGGGAATCCAAAGTAACATCGAAACGGGTATACACTTCGTTTACCATATGGTTAAAAGATCTTAGAAAAATGTTTATGAAAACATCGGATATAAATTATACTTACAAGTAATATTGACATGATGGTGTAGATTCATGGAGACAGCCTTTGACCCCAGGTGTCATTTTGACACATGTCCATCCGTAAGGATGATTCCGAGCAATTCTCATGACATAGTGGTACCCAATGTTTTAAAAACCGGTTCATACCGGCCGGTTTTACCGGTTAAACAGGTCACCGGAGGCTAGGCTGGTACAACTAACTCGGTTTTAAGTCCAGTTTTTTCACTATTCCTTACTGGTGGTTTTTTCCGGTTTTTTCGGTTAAACCGGTCATGTTCAACCGGTCTTTTTTTTTTTTGAATTATTTTTATGATACTTTAATGTAATTTTTTTTTTTGAACTTTAAAACTTATATTTTTTTATGAAATACCTATTTGGTTTGTAATTGTATTTTGACTATTTTCGTTGGATTGTAACAAGTTTAGTAGCATTTTTATAAAAAAAAATATATGTATATTAAAATAAGCCTACCGGTAAAACTGGGAGGCTAGGCCGGTATGACTTAAATATTGGTGGTACCGCTGCAGGCCTAGTCCCAAATTTTATACTTGTGATTTTGACAAAATCATTCAAAGGTCCATATTATTTGAGGATGTGGGATTAAATATAGTCTATGGGATTAAATATTATAGTAAATATAGTGTATGGGATTAAATATTATATAGTAATACGTTATTATACTTAATTATTATTATAATTATAATTCATATATATATTTAAAAGATAGTTATGTTATTGTAATACAAACTAATTATACATGTAATAGTTAATATTATTAAACTTACTATTTTATATCCGACTAATTATAATACTGCGGAATTAATTATAACATGCAGTAGGACTTACCGATGGTATTTGTTGCCACCTCTTGAGCTTCTTTCATTTGAATTATGAATAAGAAGAATAATAGAGATAAGAGAGACACCAAAAATCAACTATGTGTTCATAAAGATGTCATTTCCAATGATATGATAACTACCTATATATATAGAAAACAAACAAGAAAGACAGTAACGTGTACTATATTATAGCATTCGAATTTTTTTGTTAAATGAAAAAATTACTTCCATGTTTGCTCTAGTGGTTGAGCACCCACTTTATAAGTGGGAGGTCTTGGGTTCAAGACATGGTAAGTCCATCCATGTCCTTTAATTAGGAATTAAAGTCCCTTCATGATGGCTTTGGCCTGAGAGGGCAAGGGTTTTACCCAAGTCATGAGTTCGATCCTCTGGGATGACATGGCTTAAGGTTTCTCCTTCCGAATACCTGTAACGGCTCATAGTCAACCATTAATCGGTGAGGTTTCCGTGAATGTTGTGTACCAACTGAATGTTCGAAAAAAAAAAGCGATCTACGAACTACTAAAAGAAATTTGAAATAACCGAAGAAATATATTTGATAGTATTTTAGCAGGTATATGATACCGTTGTCACTTGTCAGTTGTCAACCCATAATTTATGATCAAGTGAGTTGGACTAGTGGAGGACAAGTGTATCTTCTCGTGGGCTTTTTCTAGGGAAAGAATGGCCCAAACCAAAAGTCAAAAATCAAATTTAACCGTTGGAAATAGTGGGTCCCTTATTATTTTTGAAATACACAACAAAAGGTTTCCTTTGGTAAGCAGTAAAGGCATCAGCAGCAGCAGACCAATAAACGCAACATCATCGTCTCCTCAATCTAACATCCTTAATTTCATTTCCTTTTCTTAATAATAACAAAAATAATAAAGTTGTTGCTGTTAATCAAGATCCCAAAATTGATAGAGCAATGGCTAATAATAATAATAATAATAATAATAATAATAATAACAACAATAATAATCAGATAATGATGTTAAAAGAAGATGATAATGTGGGAAAGGAGGAAGATATTAATCATCCGTATGCATTCCATGTATCTAGGCCTCGTAAAGTATCTGCTCCGAATTGGCGAGATCTCATCAATTCCAGCTGGTAATATCTCTTTGTTAGCGTTTTGTTTTATATATATATATATATATATTGAAGATCGGGAATTTGGGGTAAAAGACTCGTGCTCTTATCCCTGGCACGTGTAATTAGGTTATTTGGGGGTAGTTTAGGAGTAGGTGTAGATTTGTCGTTCCAAGAAAACTTTTGAAGATCGGATTCAGAATTCATGTGGTGTAGTGTATTACATGTTGGAATTATAGCCGGAATAGTACTCTAATGTATGAAAAAGATACTAACTGATTAAATTGATCAGAAATTTAATAGGTCTTGTTTTCTACTTTATTTGAGCTTGGTGTATAACTTTTTAGTTCCATTCTGGTTTTTAACGTGAAAATCGACATTAATTAATATTTTTTGGCATATAATATGATAACTACAATAGAAGCATTCATGGGGTGTGGAAACCTAAAGATTATGGAACTTTTTTATGGCAAACTACTAGTACAGAGGTTTTGCATCTCATACAATAATAATAATACGAAAAAAGAAAAAGGACAATCTTTTATATGACAATGGAGTTCGAAAATTGATTGATTCAACTAGAGCCTAAAACATAGTAGCAGTATACTGTGAAATTTTTTTGAAAGCTTTTTGAAAGCGGATGAATTTTCCTAGGCGGAAGCATATGAGAATGGTATTAGGTGTGAATGGAGAGACGAAAGGGCAACAGGTGCACCCATCCGGTCGTATTAGTTAACTTAGAAGTTAGAATGTTACATAGTTCTAGTATAGAAATCATAAAGTAAACGACTTTGTGAAATATTCCGTCTCCTTCTTAGTATAAGAGTGTTTCTGTTGTCGACATACCATCAACAATATAGAGATAAGCATAGACTCCACCCGCTTAGTCACGTCTGTTAACTTAAGTGATTTGCTGTCAAGTTTATAATTTTCATTTAGGTGCATCTAGTGATTTCTGTCAGGTTTTTGATATACCATCATCAAAAAGGCTACTACTTTGCATATGTTTCTGAAAGACTGGAATTTAGTTTGATGTTGTAGTGTTGTGATCCCAATCGTCTAGGGATGGTTAATTTGTTGTTTGATTCCAGTATAACTGAAAATTTAATAGGTTTTGTTTTCTACTTCATTTGAGCTTGGTGTATAACTTTTTAGTTCCATCATGGTTTTTTACTTGAAAATCGACATTAATTAGTCGTTTTTTGCATATAATATGATGACTACATGAAACAATATTTGAATAGAAGCATTCATAGGGTGTAGAAAGTAAAAGATTGTGTAACTTTTGTTATGGCAAACTAATTGGTCAGAGGTTGTGCATCTCATATAATAATAATAATACAAAAAAAATAAAAAGAACAATCTTTTATATGACAATGGAGTTTCGAATATTGACTGATGCAACAAGAGGTTAAACATAGTAGCAGTATTCTATGAAAGAAATTGAAAGCAGATGAATTTTTCTAAGCGAAAGCATATAAGAATGGTATTAGGTGTTAATGGAGAGAGGTGCACCCTTTCGGTCCTATTAGTTAACTTAAAAGTTAGAATGTTACAAAGTTCTAGTATAGAAATCATAAAGTAAATTACGTTGTAGGCGAGAAAGCTGTTGTTGCTTGGCAGAAAGTTAAGTCAATGGTGTCTTTTAATGCTGCGGCTATCGCTGCTGAAAATGGACCTGGTAAACCAAATGGGTGCCTCATTCCAGCTGGTGCTCAAGGTGGTGGTGGCAGTGGTCCGGCCACTGCTGAAAAGGAGAATGTGAGGCTACCATCGACTGTCAAAGGTCATGTGGCAGCGAAGCTTTTTGTGCTCTCAAAAATTGCTTAAAAAATGTTATGGTCGTGGTCTAGATAAAGAACAAATTGTAAACATATTTTACAACAGTCTAGACGACAATTCCCAGATTTTACTTGATGCTGTTGGTGGAGGAATATTTTTATACAAAAGCGCGATTGATGCTTATCAAGACAAGGTGATGATGAGAATGTCAAAAAACACGGTTGAAGAAGGGAAATCAAAGGCAGTAGCGATTGATGCTTATCAAGACAAGGTGATGATGAGAATGTCAAAAAACACGGTTGAAGAAGGGAAATCAAACGCAGTATCGTTTGTGGAAGCAAAGGAAGAAAGTTCAAAGATGGAGACAAAGTTCGACAACACGATGAACTTGTTTAGCAACAAATTCAACATCTTAAAAAAAGAGATGATGATGTGAAGTATGGATACTCACATGGTGGGGGGAGCCATATGTCTGAAGAGTGTGAAGCATTTGGAGTTCAAGAAGAGACAAATTATTTGTAGAATAATTACCAAGGAAATAACCAACGTGGTTGGGGTCACAACTACAACAAAGGAAATTTAAACAATGGTTTTAATTCTAACACAACCCTTTTTCCAACAAGGTACCCAAGAAACAATCAAAGTTTTCAAAACCCAAACAATCAAAATTCCAAAACCAACCCAACCAAAATTTTCAAAACCACCAACAAAAACTACACAATGAAGCACCCACACAACAAACCCAAAGGTCAAGTGAAGAGATAACTTTAACGTCGATTGAGAAAACACTAAAAGACTTTATCAATTTTCAAAAAGACACGAATGACCAATTTTTCAAACGATTTGATTTTCTCTGAAACACCCAAGAACAAGGCCAATGTAATCAACAAGCGTCTATAAATGATTTAGAAAAGAAGTTGGATCGCTTGAGCGACAAAACTGTTAATAGACCAACTGGCTCATTGCCCAGCAATACACAACCAAACCCAAGACCTCACCATCAAACTCAAACCAAAACCAAAAGTAAAAACCCCAACCTGTTATAAATGAGCAAGTAAATGCCATTTCTACAAGAACGGGTAACATTTATGGTGCTAATATTGAAAGCGCAAGTCCTACTGATTCACCAAAACTTGTGCCAGACGATGACTTCACTGACGATGAAAGTGCAGATGAGGAGATTGAAACAGAACCAAAACCAACGGAGAAAACCCTTACCGTTCCCACTGAACCAGTTGACAAACCACTACTGAAGGCGTACAAACCCAAGATTCCATACCCACAACGATTGAGAAAGGATAAGATGGCAGCAAGATATGGCAAGTTTCTTGAAATGATCAAAGCAATTCGCATCAATGTGCCATTAGTTGATGTACTTGCAGTGCCAGATTATGCCAAATTCATCAAAGAATTGTTGAAAAACAAAGACAAGTTGGAAGAAGTGTCTGCGCCATTTTTGAATGAAGAATGCACAACCATTCTGCAAAATCAGATTCCACCGAAGCTGGATCCAGGGAGTTTCATAATTACTTGTTCATTTGGAAAATTAATGACATGTGATGCATTAGCAGATTTAGGAGCCAGCATAAATTTGATGCCTTATTCTTTATATGCTAAATTGTCCTTAGGAGCGTTAAAGCCTACTAGAATGAGCATTAGATTAGCTGACCACTCATTTCAATATCCGTTAGGCATAGCTGAAAACATGTTGATAGAAGTTGCACATTTCATTTTTCCAGTTAATTTTGTAATTCTTGAAATGGACGAGGATAGTAAAGTACCATTAATCTCAGGAAGACCATTTCTTTACACTTTCTTTACACTGCTGATGCCATCATTCGTGTAAAAGATAAGGAATTGACTTTAGAAGTTGGAGATGATAGAAAATGACCTTTATTATAGATATAGATAAAGTAATGAAACATTCAAATTCAACTAATGATACTTGTTTTCGTATCGACGTGATTGACAAAAGTGTAAGTGATTGTACGCAGGACCTACTGGAATTCGTTGACAACGTCTGGGGAGAATTCGAAGACGAAGGAAATGAAGATATCACACCTAAGGAAGTTGAAGAAATAATGGGGCTGAGCATAGATGAAAGTCCACCAGAGGACGAGACATTTGAGGAAATAAAGAAGGAAGAACGATTGAGGAACAAAACATCGCTAGAAGAGCCACCCACAGATTTAGAACTCAAACTACTTCCAAGTAACTTGGAATATGCATTCCTTCAAGGGGAGTCTTTTTTACATGTTGTTATTTCATTTTTATTTTCTGAAAATGAGAAAAACAAGACTTTTAAATGTTTTACATGGTGTGGAGAACATGTGTCAAATGAGACACATCAAAACCCCCCACACTTGAGCATTGCTTGTCCTCAAGCAAATCCAAACTTAACAAATACCAAAATTCAATCAGCAATACTTCTATCAGACGGACTTGCATTCCACATGCATTCAAACATTAAGCACATGAGCAAACTTAAGACGAAATCAGCAAGAATGAAGGCAACAGATCAATCAAAGTCAGAATCAAACATATGTCTGTGTTAAACCTCTTTAACATTTCTATCCTTCCAATTTATATTAGGCTCGAACCTACTAGACACATACTTTATTCGCATATCAAACATTTATTATTGGTGCCATGGTTAACAATCTAAAACGATTACCGATGTTGTCCACTTAAACACTCGACATTTCCAGTTTCCATGAACACTTTTCATTACCCCGGTCAAGGAACTACCCATGTAACCGAAGGCAACTTAATTATGTTCCAACTATTATTATCATACTCATGTTGACCACAATTAGACATACTCCCACAATCGAAACAGGCATCAAAATACAAGTATTGAGAGTAAAATCCGGGAACGTCCTTAACAAAATAAATGCATTT
>JAOXNX010037653.1:0-15469 GCA_028566075.1 Solidago caesia | reverse complement strand
CTCGTGGGCTCGTTCAACTAGAAACAGTTAAACGATCTTTCGAAAGAGCCGATCCCAAAAAGAACTTTTTAAGCTCGGCTCGTCGAGCTCGATTTCTGGTTCGAGCTCGACTCGAACTCGAAATAGTTAAACCCGAATTCGGTTTAAACGAGTTCGAGCTCGAACAGCTCGGCTCGATTCTCATCCCTAGTACTTACAGCGTCAGTCCCCGCGGCTTATTCGGGTCGAACGACTGGAACTCTTGATCCTGTATGTACGCGGATGATGATTCAATTTTGATGGATGGGATAACGATGAGTGTAGTAAATTGGCTGAGAATAAGAAGTCGTTTCCGGTCGGGAAATGGGTGTGGGTGTGGGTGTGGGTTGCGATTGAATTCGGGGACGAGATATGCCCCGTATTTGGCCTCTCGTAGCTTTCGACACGCCTCGTTTTGGTTTTCTTGGAACTATATTTTTGTAAAATGGTGTGAAAGTGTGTTGTAGATAGTTGGGTTTGAACATGTGTTGTAGAAAGTTGGGTTGAATATGAGATTTATTTACAATAATTGAAGTTGGTTGGTCTGAAATTAATTCAAGTTGGTTGGTATGATAATTGACTTCAAGTTGGTTGGTATGATAATTGAATTCAAGTTAGTTGGTCTGATAATTGAATTCAAGTTGGTTGGTATGATAATTGAATTCAAATTGGTTGGTCTCATAATTGAATTCCAATAGTGTTCGCTTCAAACCCCATTACTCGGTTACGTCGTCAAAGAAACACTTGAATTTTTCTCGACATTCGAATTCAAGAAAAAGCAACAACACAAAGATTTACTTGGTTCTGCTCGATGAGCCTAATCTACTGCCACACAAATCACTATATACAAGTAATTTGGGCTTACATGAATGGACATTCTCTCAACACTTTTGGAATACCCTCACCAAATTCACAAACGCATTGGATTACAATAATGGAGGCACCTTTGACCTTATTGAATATCCGAAAACATGAAATACTCATTGAAACTCACATATTTTTCTCTTAAACTCCTCACCAAAAATACCTAGCCTATGACTCTTATCAATAGGATTCACAAACTTGTTCTCGAAGTTAACTTGCCCTAGAATTTGGAAACATACCCATTTATACATTATTATTGTAAGGAAATATGAATCAATTACCATCAAATGAAACATTAGTTACGTCTTCTCAAGTGTCCACGCGGGGCTTAAGGCTAGTTAACCAACTAAACTAAAGTCAATGATCCATGTTTCAAGTGATGAGACACCTAGGTTTTACCCATGAGGCGGAGGTTCGAATCTTGCCAAGTGCAAATTCATAATCTATTATTCCCTAATTGTTGGGGGATCCTAGTGGGGTTTAACCTTTGGCACCGTTGCTCGACTCGTGGTAGCGGGATCCGGTTTAGACAACCGACTATCCGCTGTCGAGTTAGGACCTCACCATTTAACGGTGAGGGGTTTGTTTCTATTCAAAAGTCACCTATCACAAAATAAAACCAACTAAACTAAAAAATTAATAAAAATTGATTATTTGGTCAAACTTAAGAGATTAAAACGTTAATAATCTAGAACATAAGTCATTGAAAGCATAATCATGTTCTACTGAGCTCTCCTAGTTGAATTACGTAATCAACACCAATAGTCAATAATCCATCTAAATCCAATCCAGATCCAATTCACGAGCAATTGAAATCTAAGAGTATTAGGTGTTAACAAGTGCACCACCATGATTATAAATCTTTACCCGATCGATTAATTAAGAATAAAACATCGAATCCGAGTATAAACTGGTAGACGAGCATGTTACTGAGGTTGAGGTTTGGGCTGATACTGAGGTTTAGTTTGTGGTTAGGTTCATCTTGAGGTTGAGGTTCAATTCGTCTGTTACGGACTAGGATACGAATGCATTTACTACCGCAAATCTCTCTTTGACATCTTACACAATCATTCCATGAAAGGTCATCCTTTATTGATTCTTGATTGCCCTCCCATATATACTCTATATGGTAATCTGCTTGAATGTTGTCAATCCACTTCGACAAGTTTTTCAGCAACAAATCAAATTGGGGAGTATCATAAGGGTGTTGAAATGCATGATGAACATCACAATCCAATCTTCTAGCATGCACTTGTGTGTTCCCCCCTTATGGCTTCCTCGGCCATGGCTCAATGTTTAATTTTTCTTTCACGAATCAGCTAAGTGATATCCTTGAAGCTACACATATTTATATTAAAAATTAAACGCGAATAGTTTTTATTTTTATCAAGAAAAACAAAAACACTAAATAATGATAGTTACTAACCTTCTAAGTTGAGAGCAGCCGCTTCTTGGTTATTTCCAAACTGGGAAATTATTTCGTCCATATGTTTCATCGTTAGAGGTTTTAACCTCGCCTTCTTGGGAGCATTTTCCACCGTTGGTGTATTCGTTTCTTGTAAAGCTCTTTTCCCGGCCTGAATCTCCATTTTTCTTATTTCAACTTGAAAATGATCATGAAGATTCTGAAACGTGCGGTTCAACTCCTTGTTGATCACATCATCCATCGGAACCATATTTGGCAACATTTTTTTGATAGATCCGGATATTCGTCTTGCCTCACTCAACATTTGTTCATTGTTTTTTGATTCCATGTAACCCAATAAAGTATCCATCATTTAACTTACTTTTCCGGGCTTCAAAACATCTCCCGACCCACTTGCCGCCAATTATAACACACCCACAAAGTGGCTAAATTTTTTTGGTTACTAAGGGCTAACTCAATCTCATCAGCTTTTTGGTTCACATCGGTTACGAGACTTGGGCCAGTCACATCACTTTGTTGCACTTGCGCATCATTTCTATTTTTTTCTCAATAGTAATGCCTAACTCAAGCACTGTTTTTTTTCTTTCATCAATTGTCACATCACCTTCCCATAAATTGGGTGAATGATACACAAGCAAATCCTCAAGAGATATAGACCCTTCCTCGAAAAGTAGATCAGAAACATCAATGTCATCCAAATTCAAAACCGAATCCGTAAGACCATTAGTGTCCTTTTAATATAAGATAATCATGCTGAAAGACGTTTGAGATGCGTGACTATAACTCTTATATAATAACATGGACGCTTGATAATTGTTTCGTAGATGGATGATGATCTTCTTTCTTTGGCTGATGAGCTACATGTTGCTGATGGTCTTACGGATTCGATTCCGAATTTGAATGACATTGATGTTTCTGATCTACTTTTCGAGAAAGGGCCTATATCTCTTGATGATTTGCTTGTCTATCATTCACCCAATTTTTGGAAAGGTGATGTGACAATGGATGAGAGAAAAAAAAGCAGTGCTTGAGTTAGGCATTACTACTGAGAAAAAAAATAGAGATGGTGCGCAAGTGCAACAAAGTGATGTGATAGGCCCAAGTCTCGTAACCGATGTGAACCAAAAAGCCGATGAGATTGAGTTAGCCTTTAGTAACCAGAAAAATTTAGCTGCTTTGTGGGTGTGTTATAAATTAGCAGCAAGCGGGTCGGGAGATGTTTTAAAGCCCGAAAAAGTAAGTCAAATGATGGATACTTAATTTGGTTACATGGAATAAAAAAACAATGAACAAATGTTGAGTGAGGCAAGACGGGTATCCGAATATATTGCCAAGTATGGTTCTGGTGGATGATGTGGTCAACAAGGAGTTGAACCGCACGCTTCAGAATCTCCATGATTATTTTCAAGTTGAAATAAGAAAAATGGAGATTCAGGCCGGGAAAAGAGCTTTATAAGAAACGAATAAATGCTCCCAAGAAGGCGAGATTAAAACCTCTAACAATGAAACGTGTGGAAGAAATCATTGCCCAGTTTGGAAATAACCAACAAGTGGTTGCTCTCAACTTAGACGGTTAGTAACTATCATTATTTAGTGTTTTTGTTTTCTCATAAAAATAAAAACTATTAGCGTTTAATTTTTAATATAAATATGTGTAGCTTCAAGGACATCACTTAGCCGGTTTGTGAAAGAAAAATTAAACATTTAGCCATGGCCGGGCCATTAGAAGGGAAAACACAAGTGCATGCTAGAAGATTGGATTGTGAGGTTCATCATGCATTTCAACACCCTTATGATACTCCCCAATTTGATTTGTTGCTGAAAAACTTGTCGGAGTGGATTGACAACATCCAAGCAGATTAACATATAGAGTATATATGGGAGGGCAATCGGGAATCAATAAAGGATGACCTTTCATAGAGTGATTGTGTTAGACGTCAAATAGAGATTTGCGGTAGTAAATGCATTCGTATCCTGGTTCATAACAGACGACTCGAACCTCAACCTCAAGATGAACCTAAGCCACAAGCTAAACCTCAGTATTAGCCCAAACCTCAACCTCAGTAACATGCTCGTCTACCAGTTTATACTTGGATTCAATGTTTTGTTCTTAGTTAATCGATCGGGTAAAGATTTATATTCATGGTGGTGTACGTGTTAACACCTAATACTCTTAGATTTTGATTTCTCGTGAATTAGATTTGTATTGGATTTAGATGGATTATTGACTATTGGTGTTGATTACGTTATTCAACTAGGAGAGCTCAGTAAAACATGATTATGTTTTCAATGACTTGTGTTTTAGATTTATTAACGTTTTAACCTCTTAAGTTTGACCAAATAATCAATTTTATTAATTTCACTTTTTTAAATGATTAAAATTTTAGTTTTGTTGGTTTTTTACTTTCGAATAGAAATAAACCTCCTCACCGTCAAATGGTGAGGTCCTAACTCGACAATGGATAGTCGGTTGTCTAAACCGGATCCCGTTACCACGAGCCGAACAACGGTGCCAAAGGTTAAACCCCACTAGGCTCCCCACAACAATTAGGGAATAATATGAATTTGTACTTGGCAAGATTCCAACCTCCGCCTCATGGGCAAAACTTAGGTGTCTCACCGCTTGAACCATGGATTTAGTTTAGTTGGTTAACTAGCCTTAAGCCCCGCGTGGACACTTGAGAAGACGTAACTAATGTTTCATATGATGGTAATTGATTCATATTTCCTTAACAATAATATTGTATAATTTGTTATGTTTCCAAATTCTAGGGCAAGCTAACTTGCTGTTTGTGAGGACATAGATCAGGTATGCTTTATAACTAAAATCATCTTATTATAGTTTTTACTAAAAGCTATAAAAAATGAACAAATATAAAAAAGTGAACAAGCAAATGTATGTAGATTTGATCTTCTGTATTGATCGATCGACTCCACATTTGATGTGTCACTTATGCAATGCTCACCCTTAACCGGTTAATGTCATCTTTTCCGTCTTTCTCTTTTCTTTCTTTGTATAAATAATACCTTATTTCGTTATACAATTGACAATTGTAATCGAATAGTTATCAGAGATCATCAACTATCCATAATCAATATGATTGTATTATTTTTTCATTGTAAAACCAATTGTATGACAAATTATATGGAAGATTTAAAGTTTAAGCAAGATAGAAATAAAATGCAATAGAATTGAAATTTGTACATTAGGTTTTTAGGGACATCGATCTGTTTTTAATCCAATTATAAGTAACCAATAAAAACAAGTTTATCAAAACACGTCTCAGGTTTGCACATCTTTTGTTGGAAACATTTTATGTTTCTGTTCCAAATCTGCCAAAGGGTGGTCGGCAAAACTGCATCAAAGTGAAAAGACTTATTTTTGCTTAAGCCTATTGTACCGGTCCGAAGTTCAAGAGATTGAATTCGGAACAGGGGATGCAATCTGCCACCAATTTTTAACTAACTTCAAGGTGAAATGACAGTTAAAGATATATGCAGAGAAGAATGGGGGATTACTTATCATTACCGCAACACAATACTGCATTATTAATTTCATTGCTTGAAAACAGGTCAAGATAATGGGGTGAAGAGGGTTTTGAATGAGTTAATATGAAAGGAAGGTCGAGGAGGGGTAAGGTCAGTGTAGAATTTTCGGATGAACAATGTGATTTTTATCATTTGAAGTTCGGTGTCGTTGATTTTTTTTCTTTTTTTGTTTGCTATTGACCATGCCATGGAAGAATTTCGATACTCTAATCACCGTTTAAAGTCTAGGCTTTTTGGTCGAGATATAAGTTGTCTTTGACGTCATGAATTTGTTGGAGGAGGGTGACTCTTTGATTTCTCTCAATGCCATTGAGACCATTCCCATAATTAGCAACGTCTTTGAGTTTCGCCAGGTGGTTTTTCAAGATTTTTCAAAATTTTCGGATATTTTGGATATTTCGGATTACTTTATGTGTGTATCGTCGTTGAAGCCATGGAAAGACTATATCATGAGTGTCCAAACCCAAGTTCAATTAGGAGACAACAACTCATTCGTGAAGTCTTGATATTTTGCAAACAT
This sequence comes from Solidago caesia, assembly GCA_028566075.1. NCBI lineage: Eukaryota > Viridiplantae > Streptophyta > Magnoliopsida > Asterales > Asteraceae > Solidago > Solidago caesia. The sequence goes on along the minus strand of JAOXNX010037653.1, from coordinate 9,092 downwards.
TCTTAAGTGGGTGAGCAAATCTTCATTTCTTAATCTACATGTTGATAGTTCATTAGAACTGGCTGTTTCTTAATCTTTCTGACTTCTTTTATAAGAATCAGTGCATCATATACTATATGTTGGTTGTTTTAAGACTTCAGTAATATTAGATTGGTATTAAAATTCAAAACCTCTTAATGCTTACATTAGATTGGTTTATGTATGTATAGGATGGATGAGGGAAGACAATTACTTTCAACAGAGTTACCTATTTCTTCAACCAAGATAAACCCATATCGTATGGTTATATTGATTCGTAACTGGTAATCGGTTCAACGATTCTTTGTTTTTGATTATTAACATTTTTATATTTCAAGTAAGACACTTTCTTGAACTTAAATGACTTAATTCCCGATTTTAGGTTTTGATGGAGGACACTTCCCAATGAAGATGAGCAGAAGATTAAACGTGCAAGGTACTACTATTCTACTAATTTGGAATCTTTGCCAAGAAAGGGCTTGAAAAAAGCTCATTCTAAAGAAACTCAAAGCTACGACAAGGTGTGTTCCTTACCCTTTTTATTGTATTTTAATTTTAAAAAATCATCAATTTAAAGGTGTTTCTTTTTTCTTATTGTACATTTTTTTGGACTATATAAATAGTGAAAAAAAAATATTCATTTATGAAATGTCATCTTATTACCAATTGCCCTTTTTTTTAAGTGACAACTTCAACAAGCACTAATTGAGTCTTGGTCTTCTGTGATTTATTCTTGGGTAGTAAATATTGGGTTACTGGGTTTGGGTAAGACTATTATTATAATGAGAAATTGGTTGTGTAATGGGATGGAGGTTTGGTTGTATTTTGCGGGTGGGATTAATAGTAGTAGGTAGGTGCTAGTTTAATTTTGAATTTTTGTATATTGATTGGATAAATTTTTAGTATATATAGGACTGTTATTCTGCATTGGATTGTATGCACTTTGGTTTCTAGAAGGAAAGACTTAAGTTGTAATGAGTTGGGAGTAAGACTCTCATGCATGCGTTGTAAGTCGTCTTGACACTCAGTCAAGCGCCTGTTTTAGTTTGTAGTTTTAAATAAAGTTAAGCAGGGTAATCCCTTTTACCAAAAAAAATAATAAAATTTATTGAAGGAAAATAAGTATAAGCAGAAAGGAAAGGAATGCAATGGGACATAGATATTTGGCTTAACTGCATAAGTTATAAGGAGTTTGGAGTATGGGGATGGGTTACAAAGAACGAACCTGGGCAAGTTTATAAAAAAAATTTGGTTGTGTTTTGATATTGGGCCAAACATTAAAAGAAAAGAAACTATTGAAATTAATATTGTGAAGAGATTAAATTTATGGAGTTGGGCTCAAGCATTTGGGCCGCATGTTTTTGATGGAAGATTTTCAAGTTTTCAACTTAACATAGTTTTATTTTTGAAGTTAGAAGTTATCATTTTTGGTTTTTAACGTCATTTTATAAGATTTATAATATGTCATTTAAAATTTTGGTATTAAGATTAGTGGTTTATGATTTTGCTATATAGGATGTATACTAAAGAATTTGTAAACTATACTCCCCTATAGGTATGCCTAAAGTAAATATGTAAATATCTTATTTTATTAATAAAAGGTTTTTCAAAAGGCTAATGCTCTTTTACCCAAATATAAATAGAAAAAAAAAAACAACTTTAACAAGCACAAGAAAACTACTGCTATCCTCTATATTCTGTTATTTACTTAACTAAAAATGGTATTAAAAAAAAATAAAAAAAATAATGAAACCACAAGTGAAAAAACAAATATTAAAAAAATAATATATTATGAGAGAACATCAAGTTCCAATTACTTTGGATAACAGTAGTCAATATGTATAATAGTTGGAAACACATTGTAAGATTGTTTTAGTCGCAATAAATGTTAATATTGGTTATAAAATTGACGCAACACTATACAGAAGTTACAATTAACTAATAGTGGGATCTCAGGCTGTTGTAATAATCCATGTGGTTTCTCAGGCTGTTATATAGTCCATGGCTATACATTCCACTTCCATTGTGGGATCTTGTAATAATCCAGATGGTTTTTGAGTCTCCGCTTTTACCTTGGAACAAGTTAGACATCTGCTGACATAAGTGGCGATATCAGCCTTCATGGTTGGCCAACAATATAGCTCCTTCAGCCCATGATACATTTTATTAGCTCCTGGATGGATCGAATATCTTGTCTTGTGGGCTTCATCCATTACTAGCTTTAAGGAATTTGGTTATTCTTAACAAGAAGTCGTGCCACTAGTTTACTATGTAAAGTTGTTCTCTAGTTAGTGTTCCTTCATACTACCATAATCTCGAATAGTTATGTATCGCCCATGCTGATTATAAGTTCGTGCATATATGTAATCATAAATAAATAAATAAATAAAAATCATAGCAAACATAACATAACATTGAGATGTTACTCATTAATGTAACGCCTACATGTAGACACATCATGTTCTCAAATGCCCTAACATAACACAAATACCATAATATTAAATAAGACATCAACAATTTCCTACTTCTACTTATTCAAATACTTTAGCTATGAACAAGCTAAAGATACTTAGTTCCTACTCGACATTCTGGATCAACTTTCGCGATATCCATTTGGAACTATGTCCCATGCATGCATGTATGCCTCCAAATCGTGCACTTTGGTGTTAAACTGTTGCATATTGTGTTCCATTGCTCCCCTTTTCACCTCAGTCGTCCTCTTGTCTTCCGCCAATATCCTGCTTATAAGAACCTCGACTTCACTTGCGGTCCTAGCTAGGTGTTTGCTTGTCGACATCATGTGGTTTGAGTACACGATCTCCCTATCCATTAGGTTATTAGTCGCCTGTTGATATAACCCGAGTTGATGACCCATTGCAAAAACTTGGTTGTTGAGATCAGTAGTCCTAGCCTCGAGAATGTACATGTGATTTCCCACTTGCTCCAACTCTTGGTACCCCGACATCTCCATCATTCCAATGTCGATACGGTCGAGTCGACACTATATATAGCAAAGCTGATATGGAGAAATACATCGACATCCGAATGGCCCTCCAGTCGTATATGGTTATGATTTTTTAAAGTATTCGTTCTCTCATATGTTATAAAAGAGTATTATTTTCTAGCAGATGTGGAGTTGGCGACGATGGTGGATACGCCCAAAGTGATGATCGATGCTGCACATAGTTGGTCTGATCGTTCAAGGCGGCCAGATTATCTCTGGATCAGACTCGCATGTTCCCCGATGATATACCTATGGAAGTTGAGGAACTGTTTATTAGGGATCATATTGCTGAAATTGTGAATAACCCGTTGTATGCCCCTTATGCCCCTTATTATTGTCGAATCGGACTTGTGTTCCCCACATCGGTCGGAGGCGTAGAGATTTGGAAGAATTTTAAAAGGGAAAAATTGGGTATTTCTACTTGGAGTTAAATAAAGTTACAATCTTTGACAGGAATTGAATTTTACTTGTGTGCAACAATTGTTATTGTGAATCAGAATCTTGATGGATGACCTTTTATATTACTGTTTTCTATCAATTAAACCAGGTAATTTAAAAGGCCATCCACCAATATTCAGATTCGCAATAACAATGGTTTCAAACAAGTAAACCCCAATTCATGTCAAGATTGTAACTTTATTTAACTCAAAGTAGAAATGCCCAATTTTTGCCTTTCAAAATTCTTCCAAATCTCTACGCCTCTGACCGATGTAAGGAACACATGTATCGATTCGACAATAATAAGGGACATAAGGGGCATACAACGGGTTATTTACAATTTCAGGAATATGATCCCTAATGAACAGCTCGTCAACTTCCAAAGGTATATCATCAGGGAACATGCGAGTCTGATCCAGAGATCGTCTGGTCGCCTTTGAACGATCGGACCAACTATGTGCAACATCGATCATCACTTTGGGCGTATCCACCATCGTCGCCAACTCCGCATCTTCTAGAAAATAATAGACTCTTTTATAACATATGAGAGAACGAATACTCTCACAAATCATAACCATATACGATTGGAGGGCCATTTGGATGTCGGTGTTGTATTTCTCCATATCAGCTTTGCTATATATAGTGTCAAACTGCATTTTCAATGCACCACGCCCTACCTTAATCTTCGTCTGGCCGCCTTTGAACGATCGGACCAACTATGTGCAACATCCATCATCACTTTGGGCATATCCACCATCCTCGCCAACTCCGCATCTGCTAGAAAATATTAATAATAGACTCTTTTTTATAACATATGAGAGAACGAATACACTCACAAATCATAACCATATACGATTGGAGGGCCATTCGGATGTCGATGTTGTATTTCTCCATATCAGCTTTGCTATATATAGTGTCAAATTGCATTTTTAATACACCATGCCCTACCTTAATCTTGCTTATATTATAATAATCAACAAGAATATGCGACTGTTGTTATTGTGAATAACCGAGAATCAAACTAAGTACTTACTCTGTACCCCGTCAAGATTGTAACTTTATTTAATTCTCTTTATTAACAAGTTCCGTTGCATCAAACTGATACCATCAACATTTGATACAATTTTCTTAATCAATTAATTGTTTTGATTATTCAGATCACAAATGTGTCTCTCGATTGCACCTAACTGTTAATACTTTAATTACTATTATCAAAGAATCGAAATCTATCACACCATGAACAATACCCAGTTGTTTATACCTAAACAATTAAAATCACATACATATGAAAATCAATTACTATTGAAACCATACATTAAGATCTCAACACACCGTTAAATATGTCAACAAGAATTCTATTAATTGTGCAACCAAATCATATTGTTTCACATCATCTTGATAGATGATGAAAAGTCTAGCCAATCATATTGAAATGAATCAAACAATAAATAAGAAATGGAAACATTGTATTACCGAATGAAGTAATCAATTCAATCTAACGAATAATCGAAATAAAAATGCAACTATGAATCCAGTCGAATGCGTAGCCTTCTAACGGGTAGATCTAGTAGGAAATGCTCCCAAAAAGGTCCAAAGACGGCTGGTAAAAGTGAGATGATCCCAAAGAGTGATTTAGGTTTTGTTTTTTATACCTAAGACTTTTCTTCTGTTCCCCGTACAATGGATGCGTCACATCGTATTGATTCCTGAACTTCCTTCTTGCAACTCGGCGCATTTAGTAACGCATTGGGTGTTTCGACAATAAAGGTGCGGCACATCCTTTTGTTTCCTTGAAAATTCTTCTTCAACTCGACGCATTGACAAACGCATTGACATTTCAACTTTTAAAGAAGCGACGCATCCATTAATGATGAGACGCATCCTCATTTGTGCTTCAATACTTGAGTTCTTGGCCAAGCCTCCATCCGTAAGCTTCGTTTGACCTCCAAATGTCGTTTTTCCATGGATTTCGTGCATGATAACTGTTGGACTCCTGAAAACACTAACACATACCATAGAAACACCAAATGTAAACTAAACGACTAAAATTAACTCACAAATAGCCAAATAATGATGTGGAGAATAAAGTATAAAATGAGACACATCAAATCCCCCCACATTTAAGCAATGCTTGTCCTCAAGCAAATCCAAACTTCAAAATCTTTTATCCTTTGGTACACAAGTTGAAAAACACGACAAGTTAGTAGGAACCCAATGATCACAACAAAAAGAAAAAGGTAACCCTCAACACCTTTTTCCAATAAAAAAAATGCGGTTTCCTTTTGCTGTGACCATTGGGTTCCTACCTCTAAACTTACATTTGGTGTTTGTCGCTCATTGTATCTTTCCAAATCCACTTCCTCATTTCATGGCCGGTATTGCCCAGACTCTCTAGGGTTTTAAGTGACAGTCTTATCAATGATACAATGTAATTTCTGTTAGAGCGGGATATTTGTTCATGCCGATTGTCTGCCTCTACTAGAACGAGCTTTGTTGAGACGAATCTCCAGTAATCGGTCAACACCAATTAAAAACATCCTATAGTTTGACTTGCAAACAAGGGGATGCCCATGTTTCGATTATTGCAACATGTGCACACATTAGAGTTAGAAAGGCTAGAAGAGAACAAGTCAGTCAAACTATACTAGGTGTTAAGCATCTATACTTTGTCACTTCTCTTTACATTTCCATCATGGTCCAGTTGGGATTTATTTGTTTGTTCCATTTGAAAAGAAGGTTGTTTCAATACGGGATGCATACTGTATTGGTGTTTTTACTTAGATCCACTCCATTAGCACGTCATGTCGTATTCAAAGCTATTAGAAACAGAGGAGCACATAGACCTTTCTTCAAAGGTGCTATCGCTAAAAGTTCAGCTATTTTGGAAATGATTGCACAAATGGATGTCTTGTGTGCTGACAAACAAGCACTGAAAACGCTACTGGTCGATGAAAGCTCCATCAAGTTGTTCAATGGCGAGACAACCAAGAAGGATGATTTGGCTCTTGCATTCAACGATGATCCAGGAAATGTTGCTGGCGAGACAGCTGCTTCTCGCTTAATGTTCTTGTGACTAATACAGTTTCTGACCACAAGGATCAACATGAGGATAAATTGTGCAAAAGAGACCCCAAACATATGTTGAAACTAGGTGATTGTGAGAATAAACGTAAGAAAGAGGTTCGAGAAGTGGCTACCAAGTTTGCTGGTTCTCGCCACGACACCGAATGACATCACTGGTCCATGGAAGTTTATATGTATGCTCCGTTGATCGAATCCATGCTGCCTCAAGCTGTTGGGATCCTCAGCAAGACTTTTGATCTTTGTATGGATGTTAAGTTCATGATGACGGATACGATTACCACAACCAAGGTGGCCCACACATGACTTCATATAGGAGCCAATATCTTTTCATGGTATGTATTTCTTCGGGGATACTCGGGTCCGTCACGTGCAACCCTCCCTATGAAAAGGTTGGTGGAGACATCTAGCGGGTTTTGTGATGTTTCCTGGGAAGACAAATTTGATATGGCGACTGCTTTCCAAGAAGGAAAGCCCATCTGCGGGTTCACAGGGGTAGGTAACATTCACTCGATTGCGCTGAAGAAGGTGGACATAGGCATTGCTCTCGTCGCTGCTACACGCAATGTAGTGCTTTCTTCTAATCTTGATCTTTCCAACCACGGGATCACGTCTATCTTCAGAGTCGAGTTATTTTTTAGCAGTCAAAGACTTCCGTGTGCTACATGATATCCAAATTTTATATTGGAATTTATGTTCTATTGATGGATGTGGTTTGGAACTTCAAGATCTCCCCGAGTGTCTGGCAATCATTTGTTGCAATTATATCACTGTTTTATGCATCCTATATGATGACGGGTGGAGCTTTCATTGGAGTATACATGATGACAATGGTATTCTTTACACTCTTGAAACACTAGGTCTTTCCATCTATGTCTAAAGTCAAGGCTCTCCTGGATGGCGGTCATGTAACCACGACGCTTTATCCTCAAATCGGCATACTAAGCCATGCTTCGATTTTTGTGATCCATGCACAAAATTGGCTATTGAAGGAGCGTCCTGATCCCATTCTACTTGTATTCTCATACTAGTATAGTTGGGGAGAACGATTGTTTCAGTCTATGTAGAATGTCAGTTTTTGGGAACAAAAGCAATCATGTGTGGCAGTGGGCTAGTGCTATTTGGTGTTACTCTTTTATGGTATATCTCCTTGTGAACATTAATAAGTTTTCCATCGAGACCTATGTTTTGGGGAAAGTGAAATGCCATAAAAGAAATAACACTTTCACGCAGGACGACTATGGAAGATGAAGACCTTTTCACTGTTTTATTGGTATTTACATCGATTACCTTTTTTTATCTCGAATATTAATATGGGTTTTTTTTGTTTATTATTTTTTTTAACAAAAACTTTGGTTACTTCCACCTTGCTTCAGATCAGTTTTGCAAATGTTGGAATAGCAGATGGGCCCAACTAAACTGGTGAGCTTTATCTACATTTTTATATCATTCTTTATTTCAAGAAAGTATCGAGATCTAAAATATATGATGCATTGAGATACTTATGATACCATCTACTTTCTAGTGTTCTGTTTTTCTTCGTTTGCCTTAGTTGCTATTATTCCACTTGTCAGGTTTTAAAGAATTTGGTTGCAACTCCTAAAGGTACGACTCGTCCTTTAAAGACATTTTCTATGTTGCAGGCAGGCACACCCAACATCAAAAAACTGTGACAGTAAATCGAGTTTTTTGTCTTCTGCATTAGAGGTATGAAACTCAAAGTGAAAGCCCATAGAGGGTATTGCAGACATTTTCCATGTATCCTTATTTGGCACCGAGGAGGAAGTAACAAATCCAGTCCATGAAAAGGGCTGATTTCATGCCAAAAAAGAGTAAACTAAGCATTGAACTTGAAGTTTCAAGGATGATAAAAAGAGAATCATCATGTAAATTTTTTAAAATTTTGAGTGTTGAATTCCCAGACGGGGAACGAGATCAAGACATTGGTAGCTTTGTTCTGAGTCGAGCTTTTGTTCATTTTTAATTTTCTTTCTGTATATTATTAATATTTTGATAAGATTATGAAAACCATATAATTAGTACACTGATTATACAGAGTATTGTTTAGAAGATTGTGAAAAAAATGCATTTTGGGTGACTTTTGAGTTTTGACCCATTTGAGATGAAACAAAATCCACCCCGTCATGTGAAAGTGGTCAATATTGGCTACCTTTTTTTTTTTTAGTTTTATGACCTTTGTGATCATATTGTGCTACAATGTAGATAACATTCGTAATTCCTTTTTTTTTCTGAATAAATTTTTCGCGGGTAGGCAAATAAAGTTTCCGCTTCTATTACTAGATGTAAGCTTTGTTGGAATAAACTGATAAAACAAAGTATACTGTTTTTTTGGGTAAAGAGTTACCTAGGTGAAAAATAAAGCATACTGATGAAGGCTTGTATGGTAAAGATCATTATATTATAGGGTTTAGTATTTCAAAATGTAAGTAACTTATCTCTTTTTGTCATTGTGGGCAACTTTAATCTTGTGCATTGTATGTAAGTAACTTGTTATTTTGATCGAATCATGTAAAAATGTATACGTGGCAAT
>JAOXNX010037646.1:0-15471 GCA_028566075.1 Solidago caesia | reverse complement strand
AAGCAAAGACATCAGCGAAAGGACTCATTGCTGAAGAACATGACTGAGCTGACTAAGATGACTCTGACAGCGAGGAGAGTCAAAAAGAATTCTTCCACCTCATTTTCCGTCGGCTGCTCCACCACCACTGGCATCGGATCTATCTCCATATCCTTCCCTTTTGTATCTTTCTCTTTTTTCCGATCACCTCCGGATCCGCCACTTCCACCGCCGGCCACCGCCCTGCTTCTCTTCTTATGATCTCTCTCCCCATATATATATATATATATATATATATATAAATCCGCCAGACATACCGTCACAAAATTAAAACAAAAATCCAAAAAAAAAGAAGAAATGTTAAATTCTTTTTCTGATTTTTTCTTGTTCAAATCGAAACACAATTTTTATATTCAAAAAAGAAAAAAAACAAAAATGAAGATTGAGTCCCTGTGTGTGTGTGTGTGTGTGTGTGTGTGTGTATGTTTTTAGTGTTTTTTTGGTGTTTTTGAGATATGTATAAACGACGTCGTTTAATGGGAAGTTGATCACAGCAGTTTGGGTGGGTTAGTATCTTAGTTTGGATTTGTGATGCTTAGAATCTTAGTTTTTGTTATATGCTGAATTTCATTGATTATTTGGGGATTAGGGTTTTGATTTGGGTGGGTTTTTTGTTCTGATCAAATGAGGGATTTGGTTGTTTTATTATAAAAGAAATGCCAACGTGGAATCCAACGTGGATGCTGACTTGTTTAAAATTCAATTGCAACCGGTACACATCATACTAATCCAGCGCAGGGTCCACCAACTTAAGTTTACCCGGTTTCGAACCCCACAATACACGATTTAGAAGTTCGGACCTCAATAAAACAAATAGTGGATAGTTGGGATACTTTCTAAATAATTAGCCCTATGTTAACATCTTGTCAATGATTGAACCAAGTAATATTGGGGAAGCAATGGTTGATCCTTCATGGGTCGCTGCCATGCTAGAAGAGTTAACCCAATTTGAAAGAAATCATGTATGGTTTCTTGTGCCTCCTCCTCCAGGAAAGGAACCCATTGGCACTCACTGTGTTTTTAGAAACAAAATGGATGAGGATGGTGTGGTTAATCGCAACAAAGCCAGATTGGTTTCACAAGGTTATCGTCAAGCTGAGGGCATTGATTGCCTTTGCACCAATAGCAAGGCTTGAAGCCATTTGCTTGTTTTTGGCTCATGCTGCTTACAAAGATTTCAAATATCAAATGGATGTTAAGAGTGTCTTTTTTAATGGCAAAGTTAATGAAGAAGTCTATGTTAAGTAACCTCCTGGATTTGAAGACTCAGCGAACCCTCATTATGTCTATAAGCTCAACAAAGCACTTTATGGGCTTAAGCAACCACCAAGAGCTTGGTATGACACGCTATCCATTTTCTTACTCTCTCATAAGTTTAAGAGGGGATCCATCTTTTTATATACAAAAATAATGTTGATGTGATATATGTCCAAATCTATGTGGATGATATTACCTTTGGATCATCAAGTAAGAAACTGTGTGACAAGTTCAGTTTGCTGATGTCCTCTAACTTTGAAATGAATTTGATGGGGGAACTCACATTCTTTTAGGGATTAAAAATTCGATAGCTTGCGAATGACATATTTTTAATCAAGAAAAATACATTCATGACATGTTGACTAAATTTGATCTCAACATGTTAATCCTAAAAGAACCCCCATGTCTCCTCCAAATAATCTTCATGCTGGCCCCAATGGTAAGCCAGTCAATCCCACTCTCTATAGGGGAATGATAGGGTCACTGATGTACTTGACAGTGAGTAGACCAGACATAATGTTTGCTACTTTCTTGTGTGCTCGCTATCAAGCCAATCCTAAAGAATCTTACATGCTTGATATCAAGCGCATCTTTAAATATCTAAAGGGTAATCCTACACTTGGGCTTTGGTATCCCAAAGAGTCCACCTTTGATTTGGTTGGTTATTCTGATTTTGGTTTTGCTGGATGCATGTTAGATAGGAAAAGCACTATTATAGGATGTCAACTGTTGGGGGGAAGCTTACTAGTTGGTATAGTAAAAAGTAGCATACATAGTACATCCCTACAGCTGAAGCTGAGTATGTGTCAGCAGTGAGTTAGTGTGCTCAAATTCTCTAGATAAAAAACCAACTCACTGATTATGACTTAAACTACTCAAAAATTCCCATTATGTGTGATAACACAAGTGGCATTTCTATGACTCATAATCCTGTTCAACATTCCAAAACTAAAAACATTAATATAAGGTATCATTTTATACGTGACCATGTTATGAATGGTGATGTAGAAATGTACTTTATACCAATTGATGACTAGCTTGCTGACATTTTCACAAAACCTTTTGAGGAAACAAGATTCAAATTTTTGGTCAGTAAGTGGGGAATGTTGAATGGTGAGTCAGCAGCATGATGTGTTCATGCTCGTTGTATCTTAATGACAAAACTTCTCAGCGATGTTGTGTGAAAACAGGCAAAGTTATCGAACGCCTAAGTGACACTGACTTTGTAATTCTCTCACACATATGCCGAGTCTTTCTCCAAATGTCTAGGTGACATCAACGTTAGCATCTCTCACATCTTCAGCAAGGTAAAATTAGTTATCGAACGTAAGTGACACTAACTGCTATAATCTCTTTGAAAGATTCTCATGGTTGCAAATCCAAAATCCTAAGAAGAGTAAAAGTAGTTATCGAATGCCTTTATGACCACTGGCTGCTATAACACTTTTTAGGATCAATAACATCTCAGGTTGAAAAGCCATTAATAGTCAACGAATGGCATCTCTGATACATTTGCTGACTTATTTATGATGTGTTCATAAATGGTGTCTGATTACCTTCAAATACATTTGGTGTGTCTAATGTATTTATGTAATTAAGTGTCTCATTTGGACTAAGTGTCCACGTGGCTTTAATCAATACCTTATATTTTGAAAATTAAATTAATGGTCAAAATCAAAAAACACCTCGATTTTCACTCTGTGACATCATTTACTGCACAAAGGTACTGTAAGCCATTTGTGTATTAAATGAAAAGATGTACATACTTGAGTATTTTTTAAAAATGTATATGGTGGTGTCATGTCATACTCCCAAAATCGTATTTTTATTGAATTGAAAATTTTATATTTTAAATAGGAATATGAAAAGGTGGAGAAAGAAACTGCATAACAGTTGTCTTTTACTGTTATTGTGGTCCACAACCATACCCTATATATATCACAATCTCTCACACACTCCATTTTTTACGCTTTCATACTTATCTTCACATATTTTCTCTCTTAAATTAACAAAACTTCCTAAACTGTTCATCTTTGTCTCCATTTTCTTTCATTTTTCTTCAAGATTCTTCAATGGCAACTCATTCGAACACTCAAAAACCACCACAAGAAATCCAATCAAATCCTTCTTCACCCAAGAACACCTCTGAAAACCTATCACCTTCTCAAACCCCTGCATATTTCACTTCTAAGGAATATGACTCTGGTAATATTACAGGCTCTAGCAAAATCACCTTTCCTTCTTCAAAGATGTTTGTAAAACCAAACAACCATCTTGGATCTCTCGAAGTACCAAAAGGTATCGAAGGGTACAAACACATGCTCGATTTCATTCACACTTCACCCATTCATGCTTGCATCATGAATAATCCCAAATATATCTACGTCCATCTTCTCAGGGAGTTTTGGTGGACATGTTACTATGTAGAGGCCACTCACTCCATTGATGCTGCCATTCTGTTGGGTACCACCAGAATTTCTATCTTTGCTGACTCTCTTCGCAGCATTTTTCTTCTTCCCACACCCAGCGAGGAACAATCTTTTGTCGAGCCAGTAACTGTTGCTGAATGGAAGGCATGGCTTCCATCGATTGGCTACAACTATAATCTGGTCAATCCTCCTCCTATCCCCAGCAATCCAGTTAAGCAGAATCTTGCTGGAATATGGAGATTGCTGTTTGCCCATGTTATTTAGTGTCTCGGGGGCAACCCAGGCTCCTACAACCAAGCCTCTATTACTTCCATACCTATGTTCCATGCACTTGCTGCCGGTCGCTATATCGATTATGCGCGGATCATCTTTGATGACTTTAAGCAAAAGGTCAAGATTCAAACAGGCGCTCAGTGATAATTATGAGGGTTGGAGCTGTTGTGTATAAACGAACTACTGAGCCACTCATTGCAAGAACGACTCAACATATGAAATAGGTTCTCTTCTTTTCTTATCCTTCTTTATACCCCAAAGACAGCGATTGGGAGTCAGCACTTCAATCTAATGAAGTTGTTGCTCCCGCAGCTGTGGATGCCAGCTTGCCTAAAGAGACTGACTCGCTGAAAAACCCACCAACGACCTCCAAAGTCTCAGAGAATCCGGTCAAGCGACCAACTAAGGAAAAATCCCTAACTAAAACTTCTTAATACTCACCCTTCGCTGTCATCCCAAAACAAAAGCAGAGTGAACCAAAAGGCAAACCATCTAAGAAGGTTAGGAAGCCCTCACTACCCAAGGACACTAGCACCCAAGCCACCCCATCAGCAGTCTCCCAATAGACTGCTGACTAGAATATAGGAAACATCGAGAAGCTACCTCAAACTTCTGTAGCAGAGGTTGGTGAAGATCAAGGGTTACCCAAAGCCTACTATTAGTTCGGGTCAAAATCCATCACAAAATCCTTCATCCTCTTCTTAAATACTCTCTGAGTCGCTGCCAGTACCTGCTAGATCACAAGCGGTGCTAGAGACAGCAAATTTTGCAGCCAATGAAGGTTTGGTGCAACAACACACTGAACTAGAGGCATCCCTTTTCCCTACCCCAATCTTTTATAATGTTCCACATCAACCTACTCAATATGATGTTGGAACACAAAATCTTTCTGTTTTTGCTAATGTACAAGTCAGCGAGACTGTTAGTGCAACTGCTGACGCTGATACTTTTGTGGATGAACAAATGGTGGATGCTGATGCTCCATTCAATGTAGATGAAGAAGCTGACAGCGACATCAATTCAATTGGTGAAGATGATGTGTTCAGACTTGATGAGAAGAAAGAATTGGTTGGAGAGAAAGTGACTAGTGATTCTTATATTGATGAAGTTGATGATTGGGTGCTAGTTATCATCCCTGAACCTCAGCATACACCTTCCACTCCACCTTCAACTTCTGCATTACCGCCAATGCCACCTCTTCCAACATTCTCACTTCTCCAACCTAGATCTCCACCACAATTTCTTATTCATCTACCAATGCCCTTCTTCTCTCCATCCCCAAATGCTTCTGCCAGCACCTCAACAACATCATCCTCTAAAGTTGATAAGGAGATTATCACTGAACCACCTCCTTACACTCACTCAAATTTTTGGCAGAAGCCAGTCTTTTGTGACTATCCTGCCAGCCTTTCAAGTGTTCGAGATCCAAGGTTAAAGGATTCTCGTGGCTTTGTTGATGTCCATAATGATGAGAGGGGTTCAGCAAGACTCACTAACATTCATGGCCTTGTGCCCATTCTTGCCGAGTTTTCTCGCTTTGACATTCTTCATTGTGCCCAACTTCACCAGCTCACTCAAACAGTCAAATCCCTCCAAGTCTCCTAATCCAATCACTTTACCACATTCATCAATGTACTTTCCAAACTTGCCCCAAAAATCATCACTCCACCAACACCATAATCTTCTCAAGAAATCCGTCTCGCCGCCACTGATAGGAAGCTTCTTCTTGATTCTATCAGCAGGTAAGATACACTTGAAAAAAAGATGTCAGCGAGATGAAGGGAATGATGTCTAAAATCTTGGGACTCCTTAAAACTAATGGAGTGGAAGCAGCAAAGCCTTCTACTGCTTCTAAGGGGGAGATAACTAATAAGGAGGATCCTAAGGATGGTGATGATGGTGCTGACAAAGGTGATGATGTTAAGGGTGGTGATGATGAGCAGCCACAAGATGGTGTTGGTGGTGTTGCTACAGATATCGGTGATAACACTGTTGAGGATGTGCCAGCATGTGTTGAGGCGGAGATAAAGGATATGAACGATGAGTCTGTGCCAGCGATTGATGAGGAAAAGCAAGCTGATAATGCTGAGTCCGTGTCAGCAAACAAATACGATGAAGCTAATGTTGAGGGTTAGCATGCAATAGAAAGAGTGAACCCTAAACCAATTAAGTCTCACAAAACTATCATTGTTGAATTAAGAAACAAGGACTCAAGGAGCACATTGCTAAGCTAAGAGCTGATAAGGGCAAAACTCCTCTTACTGACAAAAGTCAAGCCTAACCTACTGAAGTTCAACTTGCCCAAGAAAGAGTGCTTAAAAGGGCACAAGAAAAAGAAATATATAAAGAGAGAGGCAGCATGGGATAAAGATTTTCATGGCTAATGGAATCAAGGCTCAAGCCTCAGCAGTTGCTCCTCCCAAAAAGAAAGCATCACCTCCAGCAGCTACTCCGGCCACTCCCACTGCTGAGCTTGGCTTGCTAAGTGTTTTAGAGACTGTTGCCACTGGTATGACTCTTGCTGAGGTTGCCATTCAAGAAGAATTGAAAAATGAAGAAATGAAGCATGCTGATGCTGGAGATGAGCTGATAGCAAAGCAGTCTATCTATGGATGCATTGAAGAATAAGGAGCAAGAGTTCTTTGCGATAAGAACTCAAATGAGTGAATAATATGCTCAAGGTAGATAGCGCTTTTTAAGCTCAAGACTTCTTCGGAAAAGGCCTGAGAAATTCAAAGCTGTGAGTTAGCCTTTTTTGCTCTGATACCACTTGTTGGTCCTAGTTTATTAAAGTTTTATGAAAGTAATTAACAAAGCAAGTAACACAACACTAAGTATTACTTTTTAATATTAATTCTTTATTGATTCTGAATCAGAAAATTACAAGGTGTAGTATGGAAATAAGTCTTGATGAAATCTAATACTTAATTACACCTTAATTGAATGACAAATTACTATGGGAGGATGCGAATACAATAATATAAAACCTTGTGTGTGTTTGTGTGTGTGTGTGTATTTTTAATCTATGGAATGAAGAGGCAAACCCTCTCTATTTATAGAGAGAAGTTTGCATGGTTGGATCCAAGTAGAAGCAACACATGCCACTCGCACTGTGGTTGCATGAAGAGTAATGATGACTTTTCTTCTACAGGGGTGAGTTGATGTCTTTACAGTTGGGTGGCTTTACACAAGGATCAAGACAGAATGTCACTTTGTCATTAAGAGCTTTGTTCCCCACCAATTGTTTTGTCAGTGGATCCAAGGGCAGAAACCATCACTGATGAACTATGTCTACAGTCAGTGATAGGTGGAGGGAGCTACTTATGTGGGGTTCATTAGCTGGGATCAGTGAGTCATTTGTCAATACTCACACATCCTATTTTATTTTATTTTATTTTTTTTTGTCATGTGTTGATTCTTCAACATGTCTACTAATTTCCTTCCGTTGGCATGTTATGTCTTGAAGATTTTCTTCAAATCACTTGAACATGACTTTTGGCGAATCACAAGATCAACAATGTATTCACTGAACTGCATACAGTGAAATACATATTCAATTATAATTAATTCTATCATTGGGATTTTTTTATCCCAACAAGTTAACCCAAGACTTCTTCTCCACACTAATCTTCCATTGGAATGTCTTCTCTAGCATCTCAAGAAGATCACTGGAGAAATTTCCTTTCCTCTTCTTCCACAGAACCTCATACACCTCTACCAATTCTAAGAACCCAAACATATCAACATTGGCATCTCTGACTGCGTTGAAGTTGAAAGGATTGTTGCCTTTGTAAACAGTCAGGTCCATTTTTCCAACTTTAATGGCCCATTGAAGGTCAGAAATGGATCTAGAAGAAGTCTGTATTACACCAACCGCACATATTCATTCCACTAGTCTATGTGCTTTTTAGTCTTTTTAGCTCGCTGTTTCTCCTTCTTAGCGGTTATCCTAGTAATCGCCCTTTTTTTGTAGAGCAGTGGAGTCTAGCCTCTTTGCTTGTGCGTCTAATTTCTTTTGGGTACAAAAGACCTAGCACAAAGCCAAGTTGAACAAAAATATCCATTTCAATTAAAATTCTAATATGAATAGAGAAAAGTAGCCATTTTAATTATAAATAGTAAGAATAAAATTAACAAGTAAGCAAACAAAAGAAGACTTCATTTCATTCTAAAATGGGGGTGTGATTTGTTAAAACAAAGGAAGGAAAATGAAAAAGAAAGAAATGCTAAAGAATATTATGAGATATTATCACTGGATAAACTGCTTTACTGGTACTAAAGAATCATTCCCACTGTCATAGATACTATTTGGTAATTGAAGATAGCACATACTAAATAAAACATTTTAATTATATTCCTAACATATTAAGCTTTTTTAAATTAATAAAGATCAACTACCTAATGCAATTGTCTTGTAAGGCATGTGCATGAACAACAGGCACGTCCCGTGGATTTAGAGGTCATGCGCAATAACATAAATTTGGACCCTCTAAACACCAAAAAGTTTCATTAATAATAAAAAGATAGAAAATAGCCATATTCATGAGATGTTCTAAGCCAACTTCATGTTCCCAATCCGCAAAACCTTCATCAGCTAATTGACCTTTCACATGCCCTATTCTAAGTATTTTAAAGCAAAAACAAAAAAAACCCGATCAAGCTCTTTGGAATATACTAGCCATACTCTATTAGGCTTCTCGATATTTGGCAGAATTCTAGTATATAAAACCGCAGAAAATCTTCTATGTAATCTTTAGGACCTTTTTCGATAGACTTGTCACTTTTGACAACCAGAATCTTGATTTCTCAACTCAAGAGGCATACTTTTTGGAAAAAAAAAACCACTTGAAATTATAAGTTTCTTACCTCAAATTTCAAAGTAGTGGAATAAAAAAAAAGTATTCAAAGTAAACGATGTTGTTGATGCAAAATCCTACCAAATAAACTTTGAACTTGCTTATACCCTTTTTGATATGCATCCAGTATGTATAATTTTTTTTTTTACTTTGGAGAATTGATTTTTACTTTTAGCTAGCCGTGATCAAAAAAACCGGTTTCCCAAAAACCGATTTCAAAAAACCTAAAACCGGCCCGGTTTAAAACCGGTTTGGGAGAAACCGGTTCGGTTTTTGTAGAACCCGGTGGGTTGAAACTGGTTTCAGTTTCGGGTTTCAAAATCGGGCAGGGACCGGGATCAAAATCGGGTCGGGTTTGGTTTTTGACAAAAAAAAAAAAGGGAAAAAACCGAAAAAAACCGGTCAAACTTTGACAAAAAACCGGGTTCAAACCGGTTCGGGTTTGGTCAAACCCGGTTTTTAATCCCGTTGACCAAACCCGGTTCAGGTTCCGGGTTCGAATCGGGTCGTGTCGTGTCGGCCAAAACCCAGTTTTTGATCACGGCTACTTTTAGCTCAAGATATATTTTCATTTTGTTTTTGAACTTGGGCTTAAAGATTATACATATACATATAGGTCTTGAAATGAAATTTGGTGTCCTATATATGTTGTGGGCTCTGTACAGTTGGACTGCCTGTACCGGTCCATAACCGGGCCTGATGAACAAATAAAAAAAGGAATACACTTTGCGACACTCCAACTTAGCCCAGAGCAACCTTGCGTGATATGAAAAGCCAAGGATGAAAGAAATCAAACTCGAATAGGAATGATACCATGAAAAACTATTGTGATTCTATCTTATTAACAAGGATGTCGCTGGACAAAACTATGAATGCACAAATGATCGAAAAAGAGATACTGATATTTGAAGCATAACCAAAGCAATTTAAGAGCCAGAACTACGCTTTCAAAGAAAGAACGAAACACTGTAAAAAAAGATTTAAATTAGGCTATAATGCCATATACTGGAGCACTTATATTAGGCTATAATGCCTGATGGGTGTTGAAGCTTGATTCATTCTATTAGATTAATTATTGGGTAGTAAGAATTAATTTCCTCCAAAATAACGTGAAATCAAGTTTTAGGATGTTGTTTAATATATATCATGAAATCAAAACTTGATAAGTAAATTAAAAGAGAATTGAAAACTATTTTTTGTAAAGGTAAGAATTACCCTTGATGCCTCTTTTTTTAACGATTGGTTGTAAAACAGCACATGGAAAATCAAATTATATAAAGATGAAAAAGGAATACTACATGTAAATGAACAGAACATTCACGAAAACATCTTAGAACATTTACATCCTAGTATAAGGTATTTATAATATGTTGTAATATGAAGACTATCTAAACAATTAAGCAGGTTGGATCAGTTGGAGAATCTTCTACTTTTGGTAACAGAGGTCAAGAGTTTAATCTTTACTTTCTGTAAAATGGTCGGAGGTCATTTGGAAGCAGTATCTTTATCTTTGGGTAGGATAAGACTGTCTACAGCTTACCTCCACTACAAGGAAAAGACGTTTTGGCAACGACGACAAAATGTCATCGCCGGAGGGCCGTTAAACGACAAAAAAAATCTGTTTTTTGATTTTGAAAGTCAAATTTTCATTAGGCGACGACACCAACGGATTTTTCACTTTCGTTTTGAATTAAATCTAAAGGAAAAAAATATTAAAAAATTGAAATTCATTCCGCGACAACATTGTCATCGCCAAAGTCGTCGCCAAATAATTTTCTAAAAAACTTTATTTTTTTATTTTCCCGCTTTTCATTTAACGACGACATTGTCGTCGCCGTTTATTTTTCGTAAAAAAAAAATTGAATTTTTTATTTCCCTCCGTATTAAAAATTCCCTCCAAGCTTTTGGTGACGATATTGGCCACAACAATGTCTATATATATATAAATTAAATATTAAATTAAATATTAATTTTTAAATATAAAAATAATATATAATATATTAATTTATAATGGTACTTGTAAATTTTGGCGACGATCGACAAGTGGCGTCGTCGAAGGCCTATTTCTTGCTGTGCTCCCCCATACTTCGTAGAAGACGGGATTGGATAATTGTTGTTGTTGTTGATTAATGTATACTACCTAGCCAAATAAACACAAAGTAATATATATGTATATAATTTAGAAACAAGCTGGCCCTTTGTGTTCGTTTGGTTTGTTTATAGGCATACCATTATATAAAAATGATTGAAATGAGATTGGTGATTAAATGTTATAGTGAAATAGTATGAGAGTAAGTGTATAAATATGTAGATCAGATAGTTCCAGAGCAGCAGATTGGTGCACCTGTGAAGTCTTAAAACCCTGGCTCCGTTCTGTGGTTCGGGGTCCTCGTTAACGTGTAGTAGTAACTTGCATCAAGACAACTTGTCTCCCTTTTTCATTTCTACCAAAACTTTCATCTGCCAACAGTTTGAGGTCCAAAATACCCATGCTATTTCACCACATTTGCATTTCTTATTCATCATATTTTATTTTGACCAACTATATGGATTCGATTATAGCTTATTGAACAAGTTCGTGCTAAAAGGAAACAAGTCAAAATAAGTTGGGTGGAGTCGACCACTCGATCATTGTTTTTTATGAATATTCATAACAAAACAAACATGGTAATTCAACTAATATCTTACTAATTTATAGAATTTACCAAAGAAAAAAAAATTTATATTGTACACTAATAAGAAAAACAATTTAACATGTATATAACCCAAATAGAGGACTTACCTTATCACGATTTAAGTCTTAATTTAGTATCAATCAAATAAATTTTTATTTTAAAGGGCATCTAATTTATAAGTTTTTGTACAATTTGTACCGGTATTTATGTTAGTATCGCTCTCATTTGAAACGGATACTTTTATTTCCTATCTTACTGTAGTTACTGGCACGGAGTTAGCCGAGGCTTCTTCTGCAGAAGAGGGATGTATATGTATTAGCTGACGTACAACTCAATTAAGAAGCATGTATGACGAGAATGCCCTCGGTCTAGCTTCGTATTCTATATAGAACCATTATAGATGTGTCCGGCACAAGTTGGTTTTCTAGCATTACCAATTGACAGGGTACCAAGAAAACGTGTCGACTTGCATAACTAAATTAATACTGAAAAGATACTTTCTATGTCTCTTGATAAATCAAATCAACCATAAGGCCCGCATGCATAAACTTTGGTCTTCAAAGCTTTATGTATTATTATCTATACAACAATCGTTGAAGCGCTTTCAAAAGAAAAAATTTTAGGGTAGCAGTGGTATAAAATAGAGAGATAAATGTTGATGTTATCATAAAATAGAGCGATCTTGTAATTTAAAGTGATCATTTGTGTTTTTATATATGTTAACTTTCTAATAATCTATATCTATACTACATTATAAAGCATTTGAATGGTGTCTTAAAATTTAAACTTTTAAATACATACATTTAATACTCTAATAAAATTCAATAAAAAATCAATTAATCAAAAGAAGTTTCAAATTAACTAAAATAGAAACTTAATAAGCCAACATAACAACAAATGTAAAAAAAATTCAAATAAAATATCAACTTTATAGCATAATACCACTATAACTCTCTCTCTCTCTCTCTATATATATATATATATCACACAACTATCATGGACGCCGATCGCCGTTACCCCCAACATTTTAGCCGTATGTCCTTGCTACACAACTTGAAGCACATTCGTTTCTCGTGCATTGCACGAGTACACTTCTAGCAGTTATTAAAACATATGTATTTATTAAATGTAAGTTGGTTTGTAAGGATATAAATAGTAAAATCAAGATTTAAACTTTCTAGGTTTAAGAGAAATGCCTCAAATACTTTATCTATAAACCCTTTTAAAAATCTTACAACTTTTGTTTAATATCTTAAATTTTCAAATATCTAAAATAATCCTATCTTTTTTACCTTAATTTCATTAAAAGTAGATATCTGAGTAGTTTTCTTTGGCTAGCGAATAGGAGTAAGAAAACCAAGCTTTCGTGACATTTATGGGTCATGAGTCCCTCTTCTTTTATGTAATTTGTTTATTATTAGTCTCCTTGCCCAATATTTTTTTAATAAAAGTTCGGGTTGTTTGTTTAAAAAAAAAAAAAGTCAATCATCAACTATGCTTTCATTTTAATGTTTTTCAAGTCAATTATTTATTTTAAGAACAGTTTATGATTTAGCCAATATCCAACATATATAATTTTATACTTCTACACTAATAATATATAAAATTATAACATTTTATCTTAATCACATTTTAGTAATGTAAAATAGCCTCATTTATTATTTTAATAAATACTTTTGACTTCGTTCCATAATTTTTGATTTGTATAACTACTAAAAAATTGCACCAAAGTAAAATGAAGACATTAAAGTTCATTTATGGTGCTTATTTTATAATAATGTGATTAATAATATTAAAAACTTGATAAATATACGTACCGTAAAACAAAATATATATACAAAGTATACATAATGTTTGGAAAAACATTAATATAAATCTTCAAATATAAAAAATTTGTAATATATATAAGGTATTCATTAAAGTTTGATTTGCAAACAGTTAAATAATTAAGCGATGTTCATATCCAAAATTGACTTTGCAAAAGCATATATGACAATGTGAACTGGAAGTTTTTAATGTCGATTATGAATAGGATGGGCTTTCCGAGCCGATAGTGTAATTGGATTTATGGGATTTTGTCGTCTGCAAGATCCTCTGTTCTGGTCAACGGAGCTCCAACGTTCGAGTTTTAATGTTTCAAAGATATGAGATAAGGCGACCCGATTTCTCCTTTCTTATTTCTTATTTTTATGGAGGCTTTTTCTTGCATTATATATGAATAGGGCAGAAGAGATGGGGGTTTTCAAGGGTATTTCGCAACATAATAACGGGTCGCGTTTGTCTCACCTACTTTATGTTGATGACTGTATTTTATTGGGCGAATGGTCAAGTGATAATGTGAATAAAGTGGCGAGAATTTTTAGAAGTTTTTCCAAGAATTCCGGGCTGAAAATTAATTTTAGGAAGTCCAATATGTATGGTGTTGGAATTGAGGCTGGGGAAGTGTGTAGAATTGTAACATCCGCGATATTTGACCCGTTGACTATTTTAATATTTGACTTGTAATTACTTTATGAAATTACTACACAATGGAAAATCGAATTATTTGGAGACAAAACATTTTTTAATATATGTTTTGTAAGGTAACAATTTGTATTATTTGACTAACTTTTATGGTTAGTATTGATTTGGAAGACATTTTGAGGTCAATTGTGTTATGTGTTTAATTGGTTCATTTATTTGGTCAATACGACGCCTTACGGTATATGAAATGACTAGAAATATGAAACGTGTTATCCATGGATTTGACCCGTGACCCGTGACCCATGGAATACCCAACCCACCTACCTATTCCCTTTCCCCTTTTCTTCTTGGATTCTTCTTCCATTTGCTAGACCAAGAACACACACACATATACATTTTGCTCTCATCTTCTATGATCCATAGATCATATTTCCAGTTTTTGCAAGTAATTTTGTTGGTAAATTCAAGTTCATTATTTGTTTCCATCTTCATCTTCACCAAGATTGGATTTTCAAGATCATTTTCATCCATTTGAGCTCAATTTCGGGTTTCACTTTAGTGGAAGTTTTGGTAAGTATTCTTCATAACAAATTCATCATTTCCTTGTGTAAATGTTATATCTTGGTTCAATTAAACGAATTCTTGGTCGTTTTGGTTCAAAAATGGAGTTTATAAGTTTTAGGGCTCTTGATAGTTTTTGGTATGATTTTGGCCAAAGATTGAAGTTATGGAAGAGTTTTGATGATGGGTTTTGTTCAAATTATGTTAGTAACATGTTTGATAGCTTCAAAATGGTCCCAAAATGGTCAAAAACGAGTTTGGGGTCGATTTGGGGGTTGTGTGGGTGTTGCTGGTCGAGCTGGGGCTATACCCAGCGTAATTTACGCCCCTAGGGCCGTAATTTACGCCCCTCTACAAATGCTTTACGCCAGCTTTACGCCAGATTTTTCTGCTTTACGCCAACGATCATAACTTTTGAACCGTAAGTCCGTTTTTGACGATTCCAGCGGCATCGGAAGCGTAAATGAGTCTAGTTTTCAATGATATAAATTACTCCATACTAAACTTAACATAAACGCACTAAAAGTTTAGATGAAGCAACAGTGGTCAAGTTTTGGCAAGTTGTTGTGAAGCGTAACATGGTGATTCCACTTGGGTCAGATCAAATACTTATAAAATGGACATAATAGGTCAATTATAGTAAGATTATGTCATTATGCATAGGACCTTACACCTTGAGATGAGTTGGGATTAATGTGATACGCGTATGATAGGTTTTGGCTACCGTGGACGTCGGTTTCACTTTCTTTCGTCTTGGGATTATATTGCGCGCGTCAGGTTGTTAGCTTTGCGGGACTTGTGAATGGGATGATAAGATGCGCGTGTAACGGTTAGTCATCACCCAAGGTGAGTATACAAACTATTGTTATATATGCGAAATAAATATGTGTCGGATACTTCTAGAACTATGATAGTTTG
>JAOXNX010037622.1:0-15477 GCA_028566075.1 Solidago caesia | reverse complement strand
AACTTTAGGAGCACGACAATCCTTTGCCAGATGGCCAACTTTGTTGCAGTTGAAACAAGCACGCTGATCAGCCTTAGTTGCAGCTTTTGCAGAAGAAGTGGAAGAAACAGATTCAGGCTTAGACACAGAAGGAGGCTTAGACTGATATTCAGGACGCTTAGAAAAAGATGAAGTCCTTTGTTGGTTGTTCGCTGGCTTCTTGTAAAACCGTCTTTGCATAGCAGTGGTTAAAAGAGCCATAGCCTTTGAAAGCTCATCATCATCATTTTCAGAATCTGAATTGGACTTGTCATCAACATGGTAATCAGTCTTAGAAACCTTGGAAGAAGAAGAAGAGTGTCTTTTCTGAACAACCAGAGCCAAAGGATCAGAAACTTGAGAATCAACTGATTGTTGGACATTCTGAACACCATCAATATCTTCTTGAAAGAGTTGCAGCTTCTCAAGAACATCATGAATATCCATGTCTTTGAAGAACTTGTCTGCCATGACATTCATTGCATGAGATTTCCATTCGGGCCTTAAATTCTTCAAGAACTTGATGTTGATCTCAAGTTTGGATTTCACAAGATCATTCCTACGAATGTCATTCAGCAAAGTACAATAGCGATTGTAAGTATCAATCAAAATTTCTCCAGTTGACTGCTTAAATCCCTCATACTCAGTCAGAACTTTGGTGATTTTGGCACTAGAAGAAAGTTCAGAACCTTGCATCTGTTTTGCTATTTCTTCCCACATGGACTTTGCATCTTTATAACTATCTACATGAGTGTAGATCTCATTGGTTAGTCCTTGTAGAAGATAAGAGCGAGCCTGTCTGTCAGCTTTAACTCTTTCCAATTCTTCAGCTGTCTTTCTCGGTTTGTCTTTCAGTGGAAGATTCTTACGAAGAACAACTGGTGCACGTGGAGCAGGTGGAACAGTTCCTGCGGCTACAAGAGGATTTGGAGGTGCTTCCTCATCATAGGTAGCTGGACCGTCATGATATGATTGTAGAATTAAATGTCCATTCTCCTTAGATTCAATGAAATCCTCAAATCGATCTTTCCACTGAGCATAGTCACCTCTGAAGAGAACTGGTGGCTTCGTTTCAGATCCAATTGCTAAAGCTTCACGAGACATAGTGGGAAATGTACCTGAAAAATGTTGTGAAGTTAAGACAATATAGAAGAAATCAAAGCAAATGAGCCAAAATAAAGTACAAACAATTAATGATTAAAATAATTTTACTAAAAGAATTTCCCTCCAAAAATATTTTCAGAAAATTTTGTTCCGAGAGAAATTGAATTCCGCGTAAACTTTCAATTTTATGAAGATGGGAAAAATTTGATGTTTGTCGAAATTTTCCGCCAAAACGGTGCTTGTGGGAAAAAATAAATTTCACTTCAACTTTCATTTTTTTTTAATTTTTTTTTAAGATAATGTCGAACTTAAGAAAACTGCAGAAGTTCGTTTTTATGTGAAAACAATGAAAATAACGACGTACTATAGAAGTGACAAATGCAGAACTACTATTCATGCAGAACTACTACTAATGCAGAACTACTACTCATGCAGAACTACTACTAATGCAGAACTATTACAGATGCAGAACTACTGCTCATGCAGAACTACTACTGATGCAGAACTACTACTGATGTAGAACTACTACAGATGCAGAACTACTACTAAATGCAGAAGTTCAACTAAATGCAGAACTACAACTCAATGCAGAAGTTCAACTAAATGCAGAACTACAACTCAATGCAGAAGTTCAACTAAATGCAGAACTACTATATATAAATGAAAATGTATAACTAATGCAGAAGTAGTAAGCAATGCAGAACTACATGTGAATGCAGAAGTAGTAAGAAGTAGTGCAGAACTAAGTGCTGAAGTAATGCAGAACTAGTGCAGAAGTAGAACCTAAGTAGTGCATAACTAAATGCAGAACTAATCAAGACTAAACAAGCTCCAAACACCGAGTCCAAACTAAGAATCACTTTCAAACACTTGACACGAGCAAAAACGATAAACCATAACTAGGAATAAATGAATCACTTAACCACATCAAAAACTTAAACACACTGACTACTAGCTAAAACGAATTACTAGAAACGATGAATGAATCACAACTAGCAACAACACTTGAATCACAACTAGCAACAACTAACAACAATACAGATTAAATCACTAGAAACGATAATCACAGCAAAAACGAATCACGATAAATGAAGTTCATCTAGCAACAACAGATAAACCACAGAGCAATAAACTGATAAACACCAAATACGATCAGCACCAATCAGATTATCAACAACTGATAAACACCAAATACGTGAACAACTGATAGCACCAATTCCGAATTTAAGCAACTGATACACACCAAATATAAACAATTCCTGATAAACAACTGATAAACAATTCTGAATTTAATGATCAGCTAGCACCAAATACGTGAAAATCCTAAACACCAATACGTGAACAACAGCTAGCACATAACAGCGGTAATGATCGAATAACAAATTATATGCCGAATTGAAGCAGTAAATCAGCTTTTCAACACAAAATTAACTCGAAAACAAGCAAACTTTCACTCAGGCAATTCAGCAAACACCTTGTGTGCATCAAAAAGATTCAACTATTATTAGCAACTTAACACAACTAATCACCTCTTAAAAATCAAAACGACTTAATGAACTAACAAACTAATCATTCCAATCAAATCCATATGATTTTCAGCTTTCAAATTGAACATATAACAACAAAATCGCAGCTAAAAAATCATAATCAAACATATAATCTCAATCAAACATATAACAAAATCGCAGCTAGATAATGAAAGAGATAGTACCGAAATCGAATAGATAGTAATGAGATGTATGAAAAATAAGAAATCGAGTACAAATCTGATTAAACACTTCGATTTCAATAAAAATCAGTCCGAAAATAGTGATGATTTGCTTCAGAAGATTAGTGATAGCAGGAACACAAAACTCAACCAAATCACAGGTTCTTTTCTTCGAAATCCACTCCAAATTCTCGAACAAAATAGCCTAAATCAAACTCCTGAAGCTCTGATATTACATGGAGGGGGGGCTTATATACATAAGTCATATTTACAGTTTGAGTCCCCCCCTAGATAAATAATATCTAATCTAGTCCTATTCACTACAATTCACTAAAACATAATTGTGTTCTAACAATGGGTCCTAAATGAAAGCAAAGAAACTACTGCAAAACAACTGAAAATACGTGCAGGTGGTGGTACCACTCTCCTAATTAACTACATGCATGAAACATGACATCGTGGAAAACTAAATGATAGTTTTAAAGAGTTCATGCCCCTTCAGTTGGTGGTTTAGTTGACTGGGTTAGTTGGGTCGGGTCCTATCACATGGGTCGTAACAATACCGTCCTCAAAAAGAGCCTTGAAGGTCGGGGTCCTCCTTCTTGTTGATGATCATCATTAGTTGAGGTTTAGAACACTTGTGTCTCGGTTTGTACGTCTCGTCACAGTAGTAACATAAACCCTTTAGTTGACGGTTACATAGCTCGGCACTCGATAGACGACGAGGCTGATTAGGAGCTGGCAAGGCCAACCGATGAGTGGGAGCTAGTCCCAAAAGACTTTTTGCCTGTGGTTCTTCGTTAGAATCAATTGCGAGGCACAAATTCATATTTTCTTCAACAAGTCGGGCCATACCTATGGCATCCGATAATGATCTCGGTGACTTAACTTTCACTTCCAAGCGAATCTTGTCTTTGAGTCTGCCTACAAAACAACCAACCAAGAAGGCTTCCGATAAGTAGTTACTGTTGTTGTTTGTTTAAGATGAGATAATGCCTCAGCCGGGTCTTCATAGTCGGTGGGGCCAAAACGGTTGTGAACAACTCGAGAGAAATCATCCCACGTCATCGGTCCCAAGCAAACTAATAAACTAAATATTACTAACCTGCAAACTACTACTAGCCTGCCAAACAACTAACCTGCAAACTAGCAATACCGAACAAATACCTGGAAACTAGCAATAACGAACATACCAACATAAAAACTAACCTGCAAACTAGCAAAGTCCCCCGCAAACTACCAGCATGAATTAACAACGAACTGCAAACTAGTAACTAGGTACTAAAACTACAACACCAGCAAAATATACAAGACTAGCAAATACCAATTAGCAATTTTGTGAGACGACCAATACTACCAGCAAAAAACCAATCTATCACACAAACAAACATATAAATTTTCACTCTGACATTTCATCAAATGGATTGTGTGCATTCTATACTTTAAGAGAATTGAGCCAACCAGTATTGTCAAATAGCAAACTAATGAATTCATGCTGTCATCAATCCATTAATTCAAATCCATCAAACAATTACAATTTGAATTCGAATATAATTCCGAGCATATCCTAATAACTTTCAACTAAATTCATCAATCAAACAAGTTTCCCACTTGAATCAACAACCAAATTAAAACCCAATCAGTAAGAAATCACTGCTGAAAGAATTGAAAAGGATAACACCGAATTAAAAGAACAAAAAGTGAGATGAAAGCATAATAATTAAACTCAAAAACCAAAGCAATTTTGAGCTTAATTTCTCTAGTCCAGTGGCTAATAAATGATAAACAGCCCCTTGGATACTTCTAATTCAACAACATTGGAGGATGAACTAAAACCGATTACACTACATCCAGATCGAAATTTTGTTACTCGAACTAAAGAACCAGCCGTAACAAACATATTTCATTCAGGCAGTACCGATTACCAACATGAAGTAAAGGTCCAAAACTTAGTTACTCGAAATTTAGTCTAAAGTTTCACTCAGGAGGAGGGCCAACTCGAGTTCCCAACTTGAGTTCAGGTAGGACTCGAGACAGATGCTCGAGTTCACGTCCTGATGTTGTCCGGTTTTGCATTTGAGCTAAGTATTTGTAGTAGGATCTAGTGGAAATGGATATATCGTGAATAACAAGTGTTTAAACTGTTGGAAACTTTCTCTTTATGAACAATTCGTATAGACAATAATAATCACACTGATTCTATTGAATAGACAAACGTTACTTTACAATTGTGTTTACACGACTATATATACTTTTCTAACCGGTACATACCAACCGGTGTAACCTTACAAACCGACATAACTGCCTAACTTCATAACCGACATATAACTACCCATTCGGTTACAAACTTTATTCTTGACGAACTAGGACCCTTTACTTTATACAAACTTACATAGACACTAAATACTTAGACTTTCATGGATTAGTAAATTAGTATCCAATAGTTTTGTCTAACAGAATATTAAAAGTTTTCACTTGTACCAGCCCTCATAAGTAACTCTACATGTTTGTTTATGATATATGTTTTGCTTATTACGTGTTAAGCTTTCACCCGTAATTTCTGTTTTGCTTATTACGTGTTAAGCTTTCACGGGCATACTCTTATAATACTTAACATTATTAATACGTTTTATGGCTAAGTTAATAGGTTTTTTTTTTTTTGATAGACTTTTGTGAGAGTTCTTAGACGTGACATGCAATTAATGGTTTTACAAAGATACTTGAATTTTGGTAATTAGGTCTGTACATGCAAATTATAGGCAACTAATTCTTTTATTTGTATTTTATTCAAACAGTTCTTCAAGACGTTGTTTCCACTTATACGGTAATTAAAAGGGTAAATGGGTGGGAACCCCTGGTCTTATGTACCGTCTTTATAGTTATTTGAGGTTCCAGTATCTAATCAATCTATAGCTGTTAGTATGTGTGTATTTTATTGAACATGTTCATGGCTGCGAATTATATCCCATATAGTATGATGCCTGTAGTACCTTTTCATCCGAAACCGACATCCTTCTAACTTAGCCAATTGTCCGGCAAACATTCGAACGCCTCCCGCAGCAGCAGATATGAACATGTTTGATTCGGGTCAGCAGATATGTGCATTTTAGAGGATCTTTAAATTTTATATCCAAAGCTCAATTCATGCTGACTTTATGGAAGTTAATATATACTTCCACTCAATACTTCCCTTACATCAAAACATTTAAATAAAATATAAAAGAATTAAATTTGTTATGTAGTTTAGTTTGTCGAACTGCGACACGAAGCACTGATAAAGAAATTCACCTTTCAAAAAAAAAAAAAAAAGGTTTTCACCTTTTAACAAATATTTAATAAAATCGAAAAATTTTATGATGTAAAATCTGCTAAAAAAAAAAAATAAATAAAATAAAAAAAATTCATATTAAAAAGTAGTTTTTAAAATGAACTAAAATGTATTTCAAAAATATATTAAATTATTTGATTGCACGTTTATATGTAATCCGTGAACACCCGTTAGCGAAATGTGATTTTATTTTATTTAGTTGAAATAAACTAAAGGAAGTTAACAAAAGACAAAGCCATTAACCAATGTATTGATCATTGACGAGGTCTAATATTGGGGCGATTGATATATGGATTCAAGTTGAAGAATCCGAAAATCAAATCAAATAAAAGTTGAAATTTTGAAATTCATTTGGTATTTTAATTTTTTAGTTTCGTTTTGGACCAAGTTGAATTTGCAATCTGGTTATGATTTGATTTACGAATTGTTGATTTTCAAACAAATCAAAAACCGAATTATATATAACTAGACCAATAGAGGTCATTAGGATCATATAATGGTACCAGATGTTCATTTGTCACTTCAAAGTCAAGAGTATGCATGTGCCAAACTTCAAAGTCTAATGTTAACACTCACGTAATAAAGAATTTTGAGAAAGAAAACAAACTTTCAATGAAATTTCCAAAACTGGTGAAAAGAAGATTTAGAAATTTTTAAAATCCTAATTTTTGTTTTTTTATAAAAACTTTTAATTTGAAAACCGTTTTCCAAACACACATATTGTTGGTCCAGTAACTTGCACAAGTTTTTCTTAATTTAAAGCAATAAAGTATATAAACATAAACACAAAGTATAAAGAAATCGAATGTTAACTTTATCAATGACGTTAGAGTTACATGTGTGAGTTAGTTAATAACTAACTCTATTACAATGCTTATAGCTAGAGTAACTAGTTTTGGGAATCTAGAACACAGTAAAGATTTTAACTATTATAATGTACTAACAGCAAACACAAGTGAAGAAAAAACTGCAACTGTTGCCTATGACTTCATATATTGCAATGGCTCAAGGAATCACCTCTTAGATAAACGGACAAAAGCTTTGGTCTTCACCATGTGTAGCCTTTTGTAGACACACTTGCAACAGTCTTCGAGGTCTTGGATTTTGATGTGAAAATGGTTGTCAACGTTCTATTGGTGAAATACATTTGACATATAATGCTTTTAATTTGTCCTTTTGTTTCTTAGCCATTTTGGGTGAACGAGAAATCGTGTAGAGTTCTTACACAATCTGTCCATTATTTTAAAGGATATGAAATAGTCATGTGATTGATTGTCTTCTTGTGAAAGTCATACATGTGACTGTTTTGTTGGACGGTTCTCTTTTTCCTTATCCGCCCATTTTCGAGATACAAAATTGGAATGAATATATTTAGTCAAACATACTTAATGTTGACTCGAGGTTGCTGAGGACTGACGTCAGCAAACAAGTAATACATGTAGTTATCAAAAATGATGACACCCAGTTTAATTTGTCACTTCAGTTTTGGCCAAAATCGTCACATGAGATGTCTATTTGTTTTTTTTTTTTTTACCAAAGGGCAAATTACACATATATACAATAGCTAAGTTACCTGTAGAAATCATTACCTTAGCAAATCTTGGTCCTAACACAAATATCGTTAAAAAAAATGTAAATAACAAATCTTTTAACTTATAGACATAACTATAAAAAGAAATGATAATAAAAATAGGAATAGAAGCCAATGGGGTTCGAGTCCAACTTCCTACATTAGTGAGGGTGGATTATTGGGAAGGTTTTTGAGAGTCTTGGATTCCACCTTAGACATTCATGTAATTTAGGAGTAGAAGTAGGATAGTTTTTCATTTTAAAAATAATAATAATAATGATTGATCACCAAACCGCAATTACCTTGGAATATGGGGTTTTGGAATGAATGATATGTTCTTCTTGTGTTTGTTGGAAATTCCCCTAAGGTAAGGAACTCCTTTTACGCCAAGCATAATTTAGGTTATTCTCGGTCATGTAGAATGCCGATCATGGGGTAGAGAGATCTCCTTTTATAGGTGATCATTTTCTTGGAAGAGAAGATAATTAAGTGTTTATCTTTTTCTCAAGATATGATGTATCAAGATAGTATTTATCTTGATTTAGTTGCTTTTGTTTATATCCTTTTATTAAGGAATGTGTATCCAGTTTAGGTTAATTCCGGATTTGTTGTCCGTATTTTAGGAGAGGATTGTGATTCCTTCCTTATAATTAACATCCGCTATATAGCTTCGTACATGTGCTCCTTTGTATGTGCGGAGGGGTACATCATCAAGTCCCCCAGTTTAAAGTGAGGGACTACGAAGGGCATTGCTTTAAACTTAAAACTGGTAACTAGATCCCCTATAGACTTAAAATTGTGCAGAGTAGGTCAAAGTTGGTCAAGGGGAGCAAAGGCAAAATTATTTAAAATTTGAATTTAGAATTTCTAGGGCTTCAATTGGTACCGCCCATAAATATTCACACCTACCAAACAGACCTCCCTTTTCACTTATCATCGGTGATTATATCTACCACGAGATAGCTGCCGAATCTCCGATAATCATCGTCACCGCTTTCGAGCAGGTAAGAATCTTCTTTGTCCCCTACCCTTTTTGTAAAGAACCCTAGTTTTCATGGCGAAAGTAGGCTTTATTACATTAACAACAAGTATCACCCAAACCAAGTTAACGGAGTTCGCTGAGCGATTCTTCCCAAATCTTAGTGACCTAATACGGCTGCCTTCTCGGAATCAAACCATTACATCGCCCCCCGAGGGTTTTGTTGGGATGTACATAAAATCCTTTACCGTTAGTAGCGTCCGATATCCATTCTCAACGTTTTTCTTAGATGTGCTAAAGTATTATGGCCGTCATATATCATTAATGCATCCACAAGGTCACTAAAAAATTATGGCTTTTGAGATTATGTGTCGTGCCCTAGGCAGTGAACCTAGTGTAGACCTCTTTAGGCGTTTCGCGACCATCTGTGATGTCGGGGAGTGGGTAACGATTGCCAATAGGGCAAAAGGGGTAGGCTGTTTTGAAAAAGGTGGGGTAGATATAAGAAACTGGAAAAAGGAGTTTGTTTTTGTGAGTGCGAGTCTGTTCCCTGCAGGGTGTGAGTTGCTAGTTGATAGGGGAAATTTGGCAGTTGAGTACCAAGTGGTGTAGAACTGTAGATGCTAGCCCTTTATTTAGGAGTTTATGTGAGAATTACTTTACTGTCTGGTTATACCCCGAGAATGTTTTACACAAAGCTGGCATTATTACTACCCTTCCTGCTGGCGAAGAGGCTATTGATGGTAAGTGATCATATAAAATGTTGTACAAATTAAAAACGGGCAGTAGTTCTAAGCGAAGTTTCATTTGTGCAGATATTTCTTTCATGAGCTTTGTCAGAAGGGGTGTCACTGCTGCCGATGGCGTTCCAAAGGTTGCTGGTTTAGCTTCACAAATGGTGTGACCTCCAGTTGGTGGTGAAGCTGAGGTGTCGAGCAGGCCACCTCGCAGGGAGGAGCCCATTCCACCCCCTGTGGAGGGGATGGCTACTTCTGAGGGGGTGGTTGGAGATGATACTACCAGAGCTCATGCTGAAGAAGATGTGATCATTGTAGGCACATCAGAGGGGCCGGCCAAGGTGGTGGAGGCTGGTATCGCTATCCGTCTTAGGGCTAAAAAGAGAGGCGATCTCCCATCAAGGACCCCCGCCAAAAAGAAGAAAATGACCAAGGAACCAGCTGTCGCACAACAAGGGAAAGAGGAGCCAGGTGCGTGATCTTACTTTAGGCTTTTGTAGCTGTACTTTGATGTGATAATGAGTGTTTTCTGTTATTGCAGAGGACTCAAGTTCGGAAGAGGTTTGGTACCAGGCAACCCCCAAGGAGAGAGAAAAAATGAGGGGTTCGGAGTAACTCAATTACGAGAGATTTATCAAGGCTTTCAACAAGAGTTTCCATAGGCATACTACTATGGGTGTTGCTGCTAGTGTCCGCATGGTAGAGGGAGCTGCAGAATTGAGGAGAGTGAGGGAGCAACTACTGCAGAAGAAACATGAGTGTGTCGATCTCCGGGCTAACGTTGAGGAAGCTAATTTGAAGGTGAAGCAGGCAGAGGAGGGAATGAAGCAAGTGAATGTTCTGAAAACAATGCCGAGGGAGAGTGAATATGCGGTTAAAGTGCAGGATGAGGAGCTGAAGTATGTGAAGGCCAAGTTGGCCCAAAGCCTTTTCGAGTTGGGTCAGGAGAAAGCAAATGCAGATATGATGTTGACCTTGATAGAAGAGCTGACGCAGAAGGTGCATCAGGGTGATGCAGAGCGCGCAGGCTTGATCACAGAGGTAGTCCCCTATGCTTGCAGGGTGTTGGTGGATAGCGAAGAACTCGGGCAGTGGATCGGGCAGGTGATTTCATGTAATAGAGATGATGAGAGAGCCATGATCTTGAAGGAACTCAGCGAGAAGGGGTTAGTGGACTTACAGAAGCGCGGGGATTATGATCCTGATGTTGCTGCAAAGATTGAAAAAGCTGTTTAGGATTATAGGTGTGCGGAGTTTCCCTTTGTAGAAAAGATTTCTGCTAACCCAAAAGCTTCTTATCATGAGCTTCTTGCTATTAAGCCTGAGAAGATCCAGCAAGTGCCCACGTCAGCTCAACTAGGCTCTTCTTCTCCTGCTCCACCCCAGGATCCTCCCGTTGATGGTGTCTCCATTGCGTAGCTTTATTATAATATGTCATACTTGGATAGTTTTTAAGGCCACTGGCCGGTTTAAACAATATGTTTCGAATATTTGCGTGTAGACCTGTGCTACTGCTGATGACTTTTTTGAATGCGTGGTTCATGTAGGCCACTTTGCTTATAAGGCATAATTTGTATTTAAAGTGTGAGCATTGCTTCTTGTCGAGAGTGAGCCCTGTATACGAAGCATGTTATTGGTTACCCCAACTGGGGTTATTTAGTCACATAGTGTGAAGGACATATTTTCATAAAGTACGGAGGTTGGTTGTTTGAATGTGCATCTGCACATGTATTAATAAGATTGTTCCGACGGAGATTTGACTTTTGTGTATATGTAAAGGTCTATCTCGCGGAAGTTGTTTCTTAACTTATAATGTGAAGCCGACTCTTTGTCGCATTGTGCGACACGAAGGCACTCCTTCGTGTGTATGTTGGTAGTTTGCGTGCTTCGTAGCGAGATTTTGTGTGATAGTTAATTTGCACGTACGAATTTAGTAATATGTTTTGCGGGCGTCCCCATGGGCATACATTGTACTAATGTTACACGTCTTTAAAAATCATGCGCGCGGGTATTAAAACGAAGTGATAGGTAGCGATCCTTCACCGGGTATGTAATAATTGTAAATAAAGAAAGCTTTATTTAAGTAGTCCAGGTAGTTTACATCATTACTATGAAGGAATAACTGCTTTCTGATAAAAGTAAGAGTAAAGGTAGATCAGCGCCTAAGTTACCTACGGGGAGGTCCCCTCCACTGCCATGGTATCTGGGGAACCACGCTCCTCGGAGGATTCAGGCATTTCTTCTTCTTTATGGAGCATATAAATGGTCGCTTCAGGAGCATCTTTTGTAGCGACCTCAGTGGGTGGTTCTTCCTTAATCTTTGCATTCTGCCGGACTCCAACCACTAGATGCGCCAGTTTTCCAGTTTTAACAGCTTCATCAATTGCTTTTTCCAATTGCATACAGTCATTGGTATCATGTCCATGATCAACATGGAATTCACAGTACAGGTTAAAGTCACGTCTTCCCTTGCTATGCATTTTCGGAGGTGGAGTAAAAGTTCTTGCCGCCCTCTCCGTTACGAGTATTTGCCTTGGCGTTTTTCTAAGTTCTGAAAGTGGGGCAAGATTTCTAGTTCCTCCGTCTCTATTGAATGGGTACCTGTTTCGTCCTTTCTTACCACTTGTAGCTTGCTGCTTCCTTTTTCCGTTTGAATGGCGTGCGGATACTGTTAGCAACGGTTTCTTTGGAATCCAACCAAATGAGAGCCTTGATTTTCAGCTCGTTATAGGTCTTCGGGAGGTCGACGCTTAAGTGTTCGATTAGACCCACAGTCCGGAGCCCATGGATCATGCCTGAGACCCGTTGGGATTCAGGGAGCTCGGCTATTTCTTGGGTTTCATTGGTGTATCTAGATATGAATGATCTGGTACCTTCGCTCTCTTTTTGCTTTATGTTGTGGACCGAGACATGCGTTTTCCTGTGCTTTTTCTGCTAATAAAATTGCGATCGGAACTTGGCTTTGAGATCAAGGAAACTAACGATAGATCCTTTGGACAAGGCATTGTACCATTCCCGTGCATCCTCTTTTAACACCCAGCTGAAAGCTCGGCAAGCCACTGGATCACTCTAGGCTTGCATTTCTGCGACCCCTCTGAACGCTTGCAGGAATTCATCCGGATCATCCTTGCCTTCGTAAGTTCCTAATACGGAGGGGCATTTAATGTTTGTTGGATCCAATCGACCAAAGGAGAATTATCAAGGCCATCCCCTAGTGAAAGGGTTCCTTGGTTCAAGTTATTTCCCAGAGGCATAGCATAGTTATTTTGAGGGAGTCCCCATGGATAAGGACCATAGGGATGAAGCCACGGTGGATAATAAGGGTAATGAGGTATATTGAATTGATCGGGTATTGGATTGTTGGTCAAGTGGGGTACCCCTACAGAGTTTGGTGTTGAGTGCCCTTCGAGTGGCGGGACATTCAATTGGGGTTGAGTTGCTGGTGTTTGAGAAACAATTTGCTGAGGTTGCGTAATGGCCTGAGGAGTACTAGGGTGATTGTTATTTTGAAGTGAAGTGAGATGGTTCAAAGATCCTTGCACATATCTCGGAGGAAAGTATCCCGAAGGCATTTGGAAGTACCCCGGAGGTGAAGGGAAGTACCCCGAGGTGTATCCTTGCAATGTAGGTGGATGCCGAGGTGCTGACCCTAGAGTTGAGAAATCTTGCGGGCGAATAGCGCCCAAGTGGCTCGTCTCCTGACGGTTCGTTGCGATGGCAGTACTAACAGAGGTAACAGTGGTTATGGTGGCGGCGGTAGGGACTCTTGGTATAGTGTTTGGGTTATTTCTTGGGACTCTTCTTCGAACATGAGCATTTGGTATTAGTCGTCCATCTGGAGTTTCGACCTCCCATTCCTCATCCACGTCATTGTCAAAAGAAAGAGTCCTATTGACACTATTTACGAAGCCCATTTCTCTTACATGCCTTAGGCCTTCCGTTAACTGTTCGTAGTTCCTAATGAGGTAATCATCATCTACGGGATCTGCTCCTTCGGCTGAGGCCCGATTAGTGCCCAAACGTGATACTCCTTGTGCGGGAGTGGGTCGGGCAGTTCTGTTGAGATCAAGAGGAGTACGACGATTGTACTGATTTCTGAATGCGTCGGATTCAGGTGGCGCTCCAGGAGTTACATTCGCCGTTACCGCCGCTTCTCCAAGACCTCCAACTGGCGAAGGCATTGGGGTAGTGGGAGATGCAGCGACTGGAGGAGTATCTTGGCTAGAGGTAGTCATGGTTTAGTGAATCTTTTTCGTGGTAGGATTGGTGAGTTTCTTGTGAAGTGTTTCGGACGGGTCCCACGGATGGCGCCAATTGATTGATCACCAAACCGCAATTACCTTGGAATATGGGGTTTTGGTATGAATGATATGTTCTTCTTGTGTTTGTTGGCGATTCCCATAAGGTAAGGAACTCCTTTTATGCCAAGTATAATTTAGGTTATTCTCGGTCATGTAGAATGCCGATCATGGGGTAGAGAGATCTCCTTTTATAGGTGATCCTTTTCTTGGAAGAGAAGATAATTAAGTGTTTATCTTTTTCTCAAGATATGATGTATCAAGATAATATTTATCTTGATTTAGTTGCTTTTGTTTATATCATTTTATTAAGGAATGTGTATCCGGTTTAGGTTAATTCCGGATTTGGTGTCGGTATTTTAGGAGAGGATTGTGATTCCTTCCTTATAATTAGCATCCGCTATATAGCTTCGTACATGTGCTCCTTCGTATGTGCGGAGGGGTACGTCATCAAATAATAATAATGGAATCGAAACCATTATATATACACCAGTGACCACGGAAGTCAACTAATAGATTATAACTAGTAAATTTCGGGTGCCGCGTTGCGGGACCTAAATCGTCGTGTACAAACGGTTGCGTTATTCCAGTGTACTTTTGTCGAACCTTTGTAGTAGCCTCTTAATGTTTGTTTTTCATTAAGTAAATATATATTGTTTTTGGTCTGGTTTGTTTATGGGCCAAATGCCCAAAAGCAATACCATAAAGTGAAAGACCAAAAATATATATGTTGGTGAAGGTGGTAAAAAATTGGTAAAAAATTTTTGTAAGCAAGCTGGCTAGTATGCAACTGTTCAGCAACCTGTTAGCCAGATTGGTTATAAAAAATTGTAAGCAAGCTATTTAACATGTAGCTGCCCAGCAACTTGCCAGCCAGACAGCTAAAAAAAATTGTAAGAAAGCTGGTTAGCTATCTAGGCAGTTAAAAAAAAAATGTAAGCAAGCTGGCTAACAGGCTAGCAGGCTACTGCGCAGCAACAGTTAAAAAAAAATGTTGTCAAAAAGTTTGGGGGGTTAAATCAAAAAGGGCAAAAGATTGGAGGTAAATTAAAAATCAGAATAGGACAAAAGTAAGAAAAAATAAAAAAACCAGGGACCAAAAACGTTAAAAACCAAAAAGTTAAAAAAAATATATATTTGGCGCCACGTGGCGCGTTCCTATTGATCCGGTTATTATTCATTCCGGTTACTATTCATTTGTGATGGCTATTAGTAATATATATAATATTACAAAAATCGTCCCTGTTGTTAAATGGCCCTTTTTAAATTTTTTTTTCTTTTAGGCCCATTAAGTCATTAACTAAAGTTCATGAATGAATAGTGGATGAATAGTGTCATTTTGTGAGTGAGGTTACTATTCAAATGAATAGTATCGTCAGCTGTCGTTAAAAATATTACAAAAATCGTCCCTGTCGTTAAATGACCC
This sequence comes from Solidago caesia, assembly GCA_028566075.1. Classification (NCBI taxonomy): domain Eukaryota; kingdom Viridiplantae; phylum Streptophyta; class Magnoliopsida; order Asterales; family Asteraceae; genus Solidago; species Solidago caesia. Next base: position 309 of record JAOXNX010037622.1, on the reverse strand, counting down.
TTTTTAATTTTTTTTTTTCTTTTAGGCCCCTTTTGTTTCCTTTTTTATTCTTTATAGCCCTAGGCTTATATAATTTGTGGTTTTTTTTGTATCTTTTGTTTTTTTGGTACATTTTCTACACTTAACATTTTTTTACTGTTATAACTTTTTTACATGTAACATTTGGTCTTTTTATAATTTTTTTAATTTAATTTTCGTATTCGCTTTTGTTTTTTTTTGGGAGGTTTTATCCTTTTTTTTCTCTTTTTTTTTGGTTTTTAGTATATATCTTTTTTTATTTTTTTTTTTTTTTTAAAATTTTTTTTTAAA
>JAOXNX010037561.1:0-15517 GCA_028566075.1 Solidago caesia | reverse complement strand
TTATGAGGATATAACGCAAATTTCAAATAACTAATTAATATATTAAAATATTATTAACTTTTAAATTTAAAAAAAAAAAAAAAAAAAATGTCAGATCCGCCCCTTCTGCTCTCAGATCCGCCCCTTCTGCTCTCAGATCCGCCCCTTCTGAAGGGGTGTCTATAGACAAATGGGGGTGTCTATAGGATGCCCCTTAGGGATACGTTGGACGTTAGTAAACGGCTTCTATATTTACTGTTTGGGAAAACAAAATCACAACATATCAACCTTTTTATATGTTTGGTAAACCTTTATGTTTTTCCTGACAAAGAATATACCTATTTTAGTTTTAAAAACTCTTCTAAAACTTGGGAGTAAATATGTTTCTTTTGAGATGGGACATTCTGTGAAGTGGCTTGAATGCGGTTAGAACTTCAGTATATTTGATGGAACGTCAGTAAGCTCAGGAATAGATTGATAAGCATACAAATTGTTCAACTACAGGTTGGTGTCATCCCTTACATATTGGTCATCTATAAAATGTGAAAATTAGAAAAAATATGATAATATTTATAAATTGGATTTTAAATTCCTTATTTGACATCTATAAATTTTAGGTTTTTTTATTGTCAAAAATTAAATTTTAGTTTATCTTTTTGTCAAATTTTCCCATATATCTAAGAGGGTGTTTGAGATTACGTTTTGAAGTGATTATTTGATTATTACGTTTGTAAAACACAAATAATTTAAAAAAGTGTTTGGATGAAAAGGTGATTATTTGCTATGAAAACGCAGTTTTGGAGAAGCTTGTACATACATGCTTTTTCAAAACACAGTTTTAAAAACGTAAAATCTATTTTGAAAACGCAACACCAAACACCCCCTAAAAGAGGAGAGATAGCAAATGAATTTAATTCCCCTTCGGCCTCTTGAGCCCAAAGCCATTGACTTACTTTGATTACTGGTTTAGTTTGTTACAATGCTGGATCGATTATTGTTATTATAACAGAAAAGCTAAAAGCTATTGTCAGGCTCGTAATTATTTTTAATGGAATATAGATGAGAAATGATATATCCTCCCACAAAATTTTCTTAATAATCCTCCTAATGATATAAGGACATGTCAAATAGTAACAAAGTAGCAACGTATCAAATCCCGTCTTCTACAAGGTGTAGGAAAGGTGAGATGTAGACAGTCTTACTCCTACCCAAAGGTAAAGAGGCTGCTTTCTGAAGAACCTCTGGTCATTTTGCAGGGAGTAACGATCGAACCCTTGACCATTGTCTCTAAAGGCAAAGGGTTTTTCACTTAATCCAACCTTACTTATTATAAAATAACATGTCAAATGTAATCCATTAGTTTTCTAGCATAATCTCTATACTCCGCCTTTAACAGGATTGAGTATTGTTGTAGTTGTTTCTATCGTACGATCATATTGTTAAAATGGCTATTAGAAATATTATAAAAGGATATATCATCACTCAATATTGATATATCATTATTAACAAATTACAAACTTTTCTTTCAAGAAAGAATGATATAAGTGACATTCTGGTCTTGATCATCATATAATAATTACTTACAATACGTTTTAAACCATGGAGAGATTATAGTTGTAGATTGTTACCGAATTTAATATTACTATTTTAATCCAACACATAGCACGAATTTCGTATTGGTTCGGGCAAACCAAATCGTGGTTTGTTCACGATCTGGGTTCGAGTCGGTTCGCAACTTGTGGCCTAAAAATGGCGAATTGGTTTTGCGAATTCCGCGAACCCGATTGGAGGTGGTTCAACGAATTATATAGGGTGAAACAGCATTTTTTAAGGTATTGGTTCAGCGAACCGGATCTTGAAGGAGAAAAATTAAGGTAATGGTTTATCCGGATGTTGCAGGTGTGTAGATCAGGAAAAATAGAGGCGTGTGCGTTAATATGAAATTAGGTTTGTTGGTAACTTTATATAATCACCAACCTTTGAAACAATTACAAAACACCCCATGGACTTGTATTTTTCATCTTTGGCGGGAATAACCCTTCATTTTAGACATAGTATCATTATAGGCGTTTTTATTTAGCTTCTTATTTTTATATATTGTTAAGTAAATATAAATATATATATTTGTGTATCTTTTAAACATTATATATATATATATATATATATATATTAAACTTCTTGGGTGCGTTTATGGGATTAAACTGCTTGAAGTATTGAATATTTTTTGAATTTTGCCAATGTTTTATATCTTTATGCCAATGTTTTGTCTATGTTATATATACTAAATTGCTTGAAGTGTTGAAAATACTTTGAATTTTGGAGTATTCAATATTAGAAACTATTATTGTATTTTAAATTTGAATTCATCGAACCGAAGCGAACCGAAATGAGCATACCCCGACTCAAACCGAATTCGAGGGACCTAGCGAATTGCCATCACGAATAGCGAACTCGAATCGGAAGAAACCGCGAATCATGTGACTATGAACCAACACGTCTATATATAAATAGTAATACTAATTATCTATATATACCAATTATCTACAACCGTTATACTCATATTAAGCTGCGAAAGTCAAAAATTTTATTTTAATCGATGTAGTTTAGAGAGATGTTATTTATTATATCTTCAACATAATTAGTTATTAGTTATGGTGGTTAATATGTGATAAAGATATGTTTAACAAATATACTATGCATAGGCGGAACTACATTATACATAGGGGTAGCCCGGATTATGGGTTCGCTAAATCAATGTAGTGTAGTTTTTTTTTGAAAAATGATGTATTCTTAATTGGTGCTACGGGTCAAAGTAATATGGATACCGGTCAATGTAACTAACTTTAAACTTTTAAATTTTTTTCCTAACAATAAAACTTATAAAAACGTACTTGTGCAACTAAATGAGAAATGTAAATTGCCAAAATATTAATAAAAAAAACTCTTAAAAACCGCTAAAAATAACCCAAAATGTTTAAAAATGTTAAAAATTGTAACAATTTAGTCATTATCGTTACTTTACGCTGATACAAGACTAATGATTAAAAAAAATTGTGTTACGGTTCACTTTAAATCCTGGATCCGCCGCTGATATTACTGGTAGAGATGCAATGCTAGCAAAAATTGAAAAGATGCTATCTGATGTTGCAGTGTTGCGGTAGTAAATGGAGCTCGATGTGGCGGTTTCGTAGATTCTGCTTGTTTTTTGACTTAATGAACTTAATAAAAAAATACCTAGTCCATTAAGTCAATAAAAAATCTTTATTTTTTAACTTAATAAACAAAAAACAACTGTATTGACTTAATCCATACAGATTTTTTTTTTATCCATTCAGTAACTTTTTCCACTCAGCACTTAATTGTTAAAAAAACAAACAGACCCGTAGTATAGTATATATAACATACAACAACAACAACAACCGATACTCAATCCCGGCAAGAGCCGGGTTTTGAGGGAGGTAAGATGTACTCAGTCATACCCCTACCCAAAGATAGAGAGGCTGTTTCCAGAACGACCTCCGGCCAAAGAGAGGAAGAATAATAAAGTGTAAGGGATAGGGAAACATACCTGGCGGCCAAGTATCGCATAGCTGTTGTCGATAAAACATGTTTTGTTATATATAACATGTTTTGTTATTTTAATTAATTAAAGACGATAAAAAACTATTTCTTAATTATAGATCACATTTCAAATGATTTTAATAACTTGCAACTAAGTAAAAACAACTTATACTCAATAATCTAGCTATTAATTAAACGATTAAAAGGACTAAAAATAAGTTATATTTATATTGTTTTAATTTAAATTCTTCAAGCTTAACCTTTAATTAAATATTTTTATAATATAATATAGATAAGAATTATATCAATAAAGTGCTTCAATTTTCTTATTTTTTTTAACAACAAATTAAATCTATTACAACATTTATATTACTACTAAATATCTCAAAAATCCATATCAAGTGAGCAAACCCCACCTTGACAAGTGATTCGACCTCTTGAATAAAATGATTTGACTTTGTCTTTTTATCACTTAACTTCTCTTTATTGGTCAAGAATCTCTTTTATGTTTGAAATGTTTCACATGTCTTGTATGGACGAAGAATATTAGACCGATCGGAATGAGGCATCCCCCAGCCCGGCGCCGCCCTCTGCCGCCTCTTTTCCGCCCTCAACAGCGCCCCGAGGGGCGGCACTTGCCAAAAAAATTTCATCCCGGCAGATATCTTCCGCCCAAATTGCTTAGTTAAAGGTGAGAAACTAGCCGTTAACGGCTAGTTTTGTATTTTTTTTTTCTTTTTTTCTTTTCTCTTATATATAAATCATTTCATATAAGTAAAAACATTCAAAATAAATTTATTAACTAGATATATAACAAAAATTAGACAATATACACAAAAATATCATAGATCTAAAAATACCGTCACATGTTGGTAACATACACACAAATCTGTCCATGGTGACTTCTTTGCTAGAGGATCGACGGAAAATATCTTCTTTGTGATGGATCGATTTGATGATGGTTTCAGCCATGTTTTTTGTGGTGGTGGGTTTTCTTAGATCTAGAGGACTAAGAAAGTCTTAAGAAAGAAATGGTGATGATATCTATACTCACGTGAAAGAAATGGCGATGGTGGGTTTTCTTTTTATTTTTGGTCCAAATTTTTTTTTTTTTTATGGTGGGTTTTCTTTCATTATTATACAAAAAGTATTGGTAAAGAACTAGGCTTGTCTGGTAAAAATATTAGTTTAGGTTTAATAATAATAGTTTAGGTTTTATTTTTAAAATGTAATGGATTTATGTTTTTAAGTTTTATGTATTTATTAGTTTTATGTATTTATAAGTTTTATGTATTTTTATTTTGCATTTACTAAAAAAAAAAAAAAAACAACAAGGGATGCCCCAAAAGAGTTGCCTCACTCCAATAAAAAGGAAGGGCATCTCTTTGGGGGAGGCACCGCCACATGGCGGAAGACGCCCCCATGTGGGGGTGCGTCACTCCTTATGGTCTTATTTGTCTTTTTTTTCCCTTCTAAAAACAAAGCATTCTTTTAAATAAACAATTCCGTTAACATATACGTAGTAGGTTATAGGTAACGATATTACGGTAAACAAGTTAGGTTGTGTTTGTTTTTCAAACATAAAATGTTTTATATCTTTTTCCACGTCATTTTGAAAAAATGTGGCCTGAAAGTCTTATTGAAGCCATAGAAACTTGTTTGTTTTTCTTCCAAAAAGGTATTCAATGAAATACAAGTTAACATTACATGTTATGATAATTTTTTTATAAGATTTTAATTAAATAAATACAAAAAAAGTTTTGAACTTTAATGCATGTCACTATATATATTAATGTTATGATAAAAAAAATTTTATAAGATCTAGTATCTATATTATAACAATACATTTTTTTATAGTTAAAAATGCATCTCATCTCACTATATATATAAATCTCTATCTCTAAATTCCATCAAAATAAATAATTGCTATCAACTTTTTTTTTTATCTTTGTCAACTAAACAAACATATGTTTATATATTCTTAAAACTAAATAAATAAATATAATATTTATTAAGTTTTTCATAATGTTATTCGTCTATGAACCAATCTAATTCGATAAATAATTTAAAGAGACTCCTAAATAAATAAATAATATTATATAGTTCAAGTAGATAATTGGTAAATTTATAAATATTTATTCACAGATAAATAAAATATTCATAAATACATATGCATTTTATTTTTATTTTTATTAATTAGGTTATTTTAATTTTAATCACACCATTATGATATAACTAATATAAGTTTTTAACATTGATTTTTTTATCATGTAGTTATTTGAAAGGTAAACATATTTTTAATTACATGATATGTTATATTTTTCATCAATTTGATCAAATACTTTAATAATAACTAAACATACTTATAATCTTTATAAATAACACATAACATATCATATCAAATCAAAAATTATAGTATATTATAATTTATCTTTTATTGATTGATTTTTTTATATACGTTAAAATGATATTATTCAAAATTGCTAAATCGACATATTTGGAAATTAAAACAATATGCAATTTTCTTTAAAATGTGTATTAAATATTAATTAAACCTTATTATTAGAAAACTTATAATTTCAAAAAATACATTAAATCATGAATTAACTTACACGTACTTATATTATTTTATCACATAAGGAATTAATATTTATAGCAAGTTACATGCGCATAGCGACAGTGACAATACGATACCCGTATAATACGCGGGTAAATAACTTATAAGTTATTTGTAATATATCATTATAGATTCATAACCTTTAGAAAAAATAGCGACAGACCTCAATGTTTATGATCGAATGACTAACTTATTATTTGACACGGTTGACATTGTAATGCAAAAACCCCAATCAATGTGGACATACTCATGATGAGTTTAACCAGATTTTTGCACTTGAATCTATATCAACATCTATTTTATAATATATAATCATTCACCTCAACTTCTACGATTGTTTTTACTCTATATATTTTACGAGGAATCGGTATTAAATAAGATATAAACGTGCAACGCACGGGATCTAACCTAGTTAATATATAAATAGTACAAATATTAAATGATATGATAAATAAAGAAATGTTTAAATTTTTTGAAAATTAAGACACTATCCATACCATTTACAATGTAGTATAGATAATAGAAACCCTAATAAGCGTAAACTTGTTAAAGAGGCCTTTACTAATTTGGGCTTAAGACCCTTTCTAATCTAAAAATTAAAACCCATCAAAACACCCTCATTTGGAATCACATCATTTTAAAATTGGACCATCTTGGACTCTATTCATTTGGAATCACATCAATTTAAAATTCGACCATTTTAGACTCTATTCACTCCCATTTCATCACTGTGAAGAAACGATATTATCACGTTCAACTAAGCTTCGTTTAGATTTACCTGTCGATATGTTTACTTTCCACAGTTATTGCAATGGCTTACTTTAGTCTGTGCTCATGACGAAGATGGTGGTCATGCACTCGTTTTCAATCCAGCTACCAAGGAACACGTGGATGTGCCAGAATCCAGTTATGATTTGGTAGATGACTTAAGACCAATGGGAGTGGGGGCGTTTTTTGCACTTTTTCTCAAAAAAAAACCCCCCGGAACGCCCCGGTTTACCACCCCTAGGGGCGTTTTAGTGCATAAAATGTTGTGCCACGTTTCTTTGGGAACGCACCTGCCCCTGTTGCTTTCTCAAGCATTCACAGTACCCGAAATGGAATCAAAACAAAAAGTTGGTCAAAATGGAATCAAAAAGTGGGGGACCACCTTTTTTTGTTCTGCTAGGGACGTTTTTAACTCACCTTTTTACTCTTTTTTTTTATTTTTATATTATTAATATATGTATTATTATTAGGTGAGACTTTCTAGGTGGGGCTTTTTAGAGCTTCCCCCACTCTCACAAAAAATGAAGAAAGCCCCTTGCCACATCATTTGCCACATGTCAAGGGATGCCCCTATGGGGGGCTTCCCCCACTCCCATTGGTCTAAGAGAATTCGATATTGTCTTTAGATTTGGTTATGATTCTTCGTCTGATGATTACAAAGTTGTTACCATCTCTCTCTATGCGGATTTTCCTAAGCGTATGTTTGTTCATGTACGCTACGGGTATGCAATTAGCTAGATTTGACAAGTTTGCTACGAAATGGGTAGGTTCATTTCAGTACAAAGCGGTACGTGTACCATGTATTCCTTTTGGTGTACCAAAAGTCAAAACATAAGTAAATAAAATTTCTAAATTTCACTATATAAAGATGAACGTAACATTAGAAAATCCAATAGAAAAACAAAACACAAACTAAAACATTTCTAATCTACTCGTTGCCTTTTTCCTTTGCCATTGTCAACGCCTTAATCAACATGGTCTTCCCAAACCATGTCTTCAAGGTGAGCACTTGAACCTTCTATATGCATTTTCAGGATTCATGTCTCACTTTTTGTGGGAGGCTGATTTATAGGAATCAGAAGAACGTGACTCAAGTCGAATATTTGATTGAATAAATACAAGTTTACCCGTTCTCTTGCAATTTAAGCTATTCCTCTTGACGTTATGGATATAAGAGTATGTACTCCAATTTCTATCCACCGAAGATCTACAAATTGCTTGCGAGAGTACTTTCTTAGCTATTTCCGCCAACTTTGGAGTCTTTGATCTGTATGTAGCCCACCAATAAAATGGATCCAATGTCACTGCATCAGGTTGCATTACTGTCCTAAAATAAATTCCACTCTCCATATGAAATGTTGCAAATTGTTCTCGTAATATCCTTTGTCCATTATCATGTTCATCAATTCTTTCAAATGCTTCCGTAACACCAACTACAACTTCTTTGTCTTGGTTAGATGATTTTCTTTCCATGCCACCAAGAGCCAATCTTTCTAAATAGTATTTATCTTAAAATTTTGAATTTAAAGCAAAATGGAATCTTGTTTGCACAAAATCTTCGAATGATCTTCAAATCCACCGCGTTTTTCTCCAATATGCAAAAAGATTCTTTAATGCGTTTCTTTGAAGATCATCTTTGGAGAGTACCGAAGTCTTTAAACATTTTGAAACTCCACAATTTTCTGTTAGTCTTACCTATCTTCAAAAGCCTTTCATACATCTTTGGATCTTTACATATGGTTGGACATCTTTTTATCTCAGTTTTTTTCCCCGCAGCGGACCCAAAAAAAAAAGGACATGAATCCAAGTGTAAGCTCTAGTAAACCTACCCTTTCAATGATTGCAGGTTCACTGTTTAGAACCTCTAGGATTCTTGCTATTTCATGTTAGATTCAAGCAATCAAACAGATTATTAAACAAAATTATAAATTATAAAAAAAAAAAGATTAACAAGCCTGGGTTATGCCTTTGGCCAGCATCTTCTCTAAGTAACACAAAATTTAGAGGCACAAAATAGACATTAGAAGCGTAAATACAAAAAATCGATTAGCTAAGCGAGTTAAATTAGTTTAAATGGGTAGAAAGGTCAACCTACTTAACCGATTAAACATATATGATCCAATACCATACAAAGAATGTTCATGTCAAAAAATGCTAAAGCAATATGTCTAATGTTTTCTTTTTTCCCTATTTTTTCTTAAGGCAGCATAGGCTGGGTGTCTTTTTTTATCTCTTTAAAGAAACAAATCAAATCATCTAATAACTTTTCTTTGCCGGAACCATGCAACACTGACAAACCCCAAGTTGAAGGAGAAGTTGAACGAGATGTCTCCCCTTGTGACTTTGATATTTGAGGTGTTTTCTTATGAAAAGCATGAGTTGAAACCATTGTCTCCACATGTGACGTTGATCTTTGAGGTGTTTGAGACTCCGTACGAAATCACCTGCTTGTTCATCATCTTCTGTCTCCACCATTGGCTCTGTTTGAAAAGCAACTCGTTCATTCTCTTCCGCCGCATGCTCTTCATACCGATTACTCCTTCCCCGGTTCTCTCCATTATCTTATTCATTAAAAAAAAAAAGGTAGGTTATTGAAAAAAAAAGATAAACTTTGAAAGAAAAAAAGGGTAGACTTTTCAATTTCAGTTTTAAACCATCTTCCCTTTGTATTGGTGGGGATTGAGCAGCATTTGAAGTGGATGACTCAGGCAGAATCTTTATGTACATCTCAGCTCGTTCGGCTTTGTTCCAAAGATCGTACTCCTTATTGTAGATAGATATGAAGTCTTGGTTGGAACTGCCTTTGAATTCTCTAAGATGAATCTTCTTTGGCTTCCACCTAAGACTAGGCATATCCGCATACTTCGCAAGCACCTTGAATTGCTTCCGAAGATCAAGTGATTGATGATACGCCACATGATTCATGCAAATCACCGGTGCAAGACAAGCCACATGCTGAAGGTCGACCTTCATAAAAGCATCCAAAATAATGTTGACATAAGGGTGCCATGTGATCTCCTGTTTATACAGAGAATTAAATTAGAATATATATATACCCGCGCAATGTTGTGGCGGAGGTGGTGGCAGCAGTGTGGTGGTGGCGGCGACTGGTGGTGGTGGTGGCTAATATACCCCTCTCACCTATTTACATCATGTATCCCTTAACTCTTAAAATACATACACTACCCCATTTACATCAATTACCTACACTACCCGCCGCCGCCACCACTACCACAAGTCGCCGCCACCACCACCGCCACAGCATTGCGCGGGTACCACGCTATATATATATATTCTAATCTAATTCTCTATATAAACAGGAGATCACATGGCACCCTTATGTCAACATTATTTTGGATGCTTCTTTGAAGGTCGAGCTTCAGCATGTCACTCGTCTTGCACCGGTGATTTGCATGAACCACGTGGCGTATCATCAATCACTTGATCTTCAGAAGCAATTCAAGGTGCTTGCAAAGTATGCGGATATGCTTAGTCTTAGGTGGAAGCCAAAGAAGATTCATCTTAGAGAATTAAAAGGCAGTTCTAACCAAGACTTCATATCTATCTACAATAAGGAGTACGATCTTTGGAATGAAGCCGAACGAGCTGAGATGTACATAAAGATTCCGCCTGAGTCATCCAATTCAGATGCTGCTCAATCCCCACCGATACAAAGGGAAGATGGTATAAAACTGAAATTGAAAAGTCTACCCTTTTTTTTCTTTCAAAGTTTACCTTTTTTTAATAACCTACCTTTTTTTTAATGAATAAGATAATGGAGAGAACTCGGGAAGGAGTAATCTATATGAAGAGAATGCGGCAGAAGAGGATGAACGAGTTGCTTTTCAAACAAAGCCAATGGTGGAGACAGAAGATGATGAACAAGCAGGTGATTTTCGTACGGAGTCTCAAACACCTCAAAGATCAACGTCACAAGTGGAGACAATGGTTTCAACTCATGCCTTTCATGAGAAAACACCTCAAATATCAAAGCCACAAGGGGAGACACCTCGTTCAACTTCTCCTTCAACTTGGGGTTTGTCAGTGCCATGGTTCCGGCAAAGAAAAATTATTAGATGATTTGATTTGTTTCTTTAAAGGGAAAAAAAGACACCCAGCCCATGCTACCTTAAGAAAAAATAGGAGAAAAAAAAAAAAATGAAAACCTTAGACATATTGCTTTAGCATTTTTTTGACATGAACATTCTTTGTATGGTATTGGATCATATATGTTTAATCGGTTAAGTAGGCTGACCTGTGTACCCATTTAAACTAATTTAACTCACTTAGCTATTCGATTTTTTATATTTACACTTCTAATGTCTATTTTGTGCCTCTAAATTCTGTGTTACTCAAAGAAGATGCTGGCCCAAGGCATAACCCAGGCTTGTTAACTGTACGTCTGGGTTTGAGAATCGAAGTCAGGGCATAACCCAGGCGAATCACATCTGGGTTATCAGCCAACATAGTTAAATTGTCTCTATAAAAACAGCAGGAAAACTTCTAGAGGACCCAGATGAGTAACATGGTCATTTGGGTTATCGGTCCAGTTAAACTGAATAAAAACAAATAAATATAAAATCAAGAGACCCCAGACGGGAAATAGACCACAGATGAGTTAATGGTAGGATGTTCAGTTCTTGAGTAGGCGAAGAATGCTAATTTTATATACTGGTCTTGGTTGTTTCTATAGTTTGCAGAAGCTTAGGAGAGACCCTTTATGTTACTCTGATTTATTAAGGCAAAATCCCATCATTTTAAGGCATGAGTAACTTTTACAACTACAACTATCAACTGCATGTGGAAAGTATCGCCTTGAAGGGAAATCATTTATTGTAGTTAGTGCGAAAACCAAGTCCTCGCTTCGTTGGACCCTTCCAGAGTCTTGAAACGGGTCATTGGGCAGGCAGGTTAATTGGACCTTCCTTCGAGTAGATGGAGTTCATTGTTTGGGTTTTGTTTTAAATCCATAATTTTAGGATAAATCTTAGTTAGAAAGATTGGTTCTTGGTGGCATGCAAAAAAAAAGCACCTAACCAAGACAAAGAAGTTGTAGTAGGTGTTATGGAAGCATTTCAAAGAATTGCTAAAGATAATGATAAATAAAGGATATCACGAGAACAATTTTCAACCTTCTATATGAAGAAAGAGATTTATTCTAGGACAACAATGCAAGCTGATGCCGTGACAATGGATCCAATTGATTGGTGGACTGCATACGGATCAGAGACTCTTCCATTGGCAGAAATAGCTAAGAAGTACTCTCCTAGCCAATTAGTAGCTCTTCGGTAGAGAGAAATTGGAGTACCAACTCATATATCCATAACGTTAAGAGGAATGTCTTAAATTGCAAGAGAACGGATAAACTTGTGTTTATTCACTCAAATATTCGACTTCAATCACGTTTTTCCGATTCCTATAAATCAAGCCCCCACAAAAAGTGGGACATGAATCCCGAAAATGCATATATATATATATATATATATATATATATATAAGATTCAAGTGCCGGCCTTTGAAGAAATTGTTTGGGAAGACCTTGATAATGAAGGCATTGACAATGGGAAAGAAAAAAGGTCACGGGTAGATTAGGAATGTTTAAGTTTGTGTTTTGTTTTTCAATTGGATTTTGTAATGTTATGTTCATCTTTATCTATTAAAATTTAGAAATTTTGTTTACTTATGTTTTGACTTTTGTTACACCAAACCAAATAGATGGTACACCATACTACTTCGTACCGAAATGAACATACCACCTTAGTACCAAATTCGTCACCTCTAGTGAGTTGTGTACATGTATCGGAGCGTATCGCGATTTTGTTATGGTGCACATAAAAGTATCCCACGGGTAACCCATCAGCCTTTCAATTACTATATATATATATATATATATATATATATGGGCTGATTATTGTAAAACATGTATTAAAGTAAAAGAAATAGGATAAGATCTTGACCATTGGATCATGCTAAAAATGATGCACGAAGATTCATAGAGGACAACTATATACACTGATGCACGAAGATTTTCATGGTGCACAACGATTTTGAGTTAAGAGAAAATGATTGTTTTATTTGTTTTACTTTAATACTTGTTTTATTTGAACCATAACCTATATATATATATAGTGAAATGTTCATTTACAAACTAAATTTTGTGTGAAAACCAAAAAACAAATCTCAGCCATTCATTTTGTTTAATCTCAACCATTCATTTTGGAATCTAGATCTACTTTCTCTCTCCTCCCTCCCCTTCCTTCCATTCCCGTTTTCGTCCACCACCACCATCATCATCGGAGCTTCCACCACCACCACCATCCGCCGATGTCGCTGCCACCACCACCAACACTACCATCGCCATCGCAGCGTGTGACACCCGGCAAATTCAAGGTCTGTGACTTGGAAAAAAACCTATTTTTTGACCATAAATTTATAATCTATTAGAAGATACAATTTGATTCTTCATGATTATCTAATTACATATATGCAAACGTATAATAAAACTCCTTGGTACTTAACTATACGTCTATACGTATCTACCGTTATAAAAACTTAATCTAATTATCTTTACAATATAACCTACTTAGTAAAGGAATATTCTACTAATGAAAATTTACACCTTTGGCCCCTCTAGAAAACAAGAACTCACCTCCACCCCTCCCTACCTAACCCCTACCTAACATCCACTATAAATACCCCCCTCATCCCATTGTTTTATCACACCACAAAACACACTCTTCTTTCTCTCTCTTTTTCTCTCAACTCTTCAACCTCAAATATCATCAACCATTCTCATCTAAAACTTGAAGAATCAAAGGTCGGAATAAGTTTATATTTTGGTTCAAGGAAACATCATCTAACCTTGGTCTAATACATATATGTCTTAAATGTTTCCCTCTAATGTACCCGGGAGTCACCTACTAAATGTATGGTCCTAGGTACATTAGTGTATCCATGAAAATAATTATACCTACTCCGTGACACCACATCCCCAATGAGTAGGAGACGGTGTCCATGTATGGTCTCGTAGTCATGGATGCAAACATATAAGTATAAATTATCATCCTTGTTAAAACCAATTAGAATATTGTTGCACCAATCATTTCCCCTTTGTGTCTACACTTAAAACCAAGGGCACATCTTGGACCTAGTGTACATATTGGGAGGACATTGTGTAAAAATGTTTTAAATTATTTTAATCAGTTAATAAGTTACACAACTACATATTAATCTAGATAAAGAAATGCAAGTAAGATGTGCTTGGTAAACTAATAGATTCTGTGACGAATCTTGGGAAGGGTAAACCGTGGGTAAAATGATCGAACTGAGTGAAGTGTACAAAATGAAAGTGGTAGCCTTATGTGTCTACTTTAACCTCCAACTGGAATTTTGTCAAAACACTGAGTAAAACTAAAGATATAAATTTTTGACAAAGTGGTCAGACTGTATTTCTGAATCAGTTTTGTACCAACTTTGATGATTTCTAACTTCCAATCCTTTAGGAACTGAAGTTTATTTTTGGTGAGAAGCAAGTTTAATGTGTCCCAAGTTTAAAATAAATTTACATGATTTTATAAAAATTGTTAAGGTCATGAACTTTTATAAAATTTTTCATTGCGCAAAAGTGCGTTCTCCTGACCACTTTTGTTTAAGGAATTTTTATAAATAGTAAAACTTTAATAAATTATGGAAAAAAAATTCCATAAATGCTTGACACATAGGACTTCTTTAAATAAAAATGCCAAGCCCCATCTTGTTATATTTGACCATGAAAAACTTAACTAAATTCAGTATAAATTGACTAAAAATGGACTTAGGGAAAATATATATATTGGATATTTATTAAAAGAAATATACCTTCTATGCTTTAAGAAACATATTCAAGAAGATCCTCTATTTGCTATTATTTGTCACTACAAACTAACGTGAGTATCCATCTTCCCCTTTTCAACTCTTTTATTTTTGGGGACTGAGACATGCTTTAAAACTATTTGATGTGAGTATCCATATTTCCCTTTCCAACTCTTTTATATTTAGGGGCTGAGACATGCTTAAAAATTATTTTATGTAAGTATCCATAATCCCCTTCTTGTGCATTTTTATTTAACATATTTGGGGACTGAGACATGCTTAAAAACTATTTTGATATATTTATGTTTGAAACATTTGAACGATATTTGCAAAACTATATGATATACAATATACTAAGTGAGTTACCATATTTCCCTTTTCAACTCTTTTATATATTTTGGAACTGAGACATGCTTAAAAAGTATTTTGATATACTAATATCTTTAAATGATATTTACAAAACTATATAATATTTGATATATTATGTAACACCACTTTTTTTATTTTATCTTTGTGATAAAATAAATACTCTTAGCTTCTTTTATGAACACAAGTACTCTAAACTTTGTATACATGGTTAATTCTAAGTAACTTTGTTCACTCCTCTTTAAGTCCTCAAATATCATGAAATGTTAATTATGGTTAATAAACGTGAATATGTTGCGTAGCGCTATTTGGGTTGACACCCCCATTCGGGTTGGTCGCGCCAACTTGACCCGCTGGGTCTAACGGATGAACATA
>JAOXNX010037510.1:0-15535 GCA_028566075.1 Solidago caesia | reverse complement strand
AAACTTTCATTGAAAAGTTTTATTGGATTATATAAAACTTTCATTGAAAAGTGAAGTCCCGTTTTTGAGTTTTGACTCGGTTTCCACTTTTCACTGTTATATTAGGAAAAAAACCAAAAAAAAAAAGAGTTTGACTTTCGTTGACCCGGTTCAAACCGGTTCGAATGCCGGTCCGGTTCCGGTCTGACCTGCTTGTTCGTCCGGTTCATCCCGGTTCACTAACCGCTATCCAACCGGGGTCTATCGAACCGGAATTCTTAAAAAAACCGGTCAGACCGGCCGGTTTGAAAACAATGGTTTTTAATCACGACAAGATATATTACAGTATTACACTTAATTAGGCTGAAAAAATTTACAAATTGCTTTTCATTGCTTTTGCTTTTTCTTACTCTTATACCTTATTCAATTCTTACGTTTGTAGTTTTTTATGAATGGCTAGATTGAATGTATAAACACCCACAAAAGAGGCATCTCAGTTTACAGAAACAGACTCACAAAGCATCAAGCAGAAGCATGAGCCCAAAATAAAATCAAGTTGGCTTTTCTTCGTTCGTCCAAAATTATTGTGCATCTTTTCATTTTCGTTTGTCTTAAAATCAGTGCCCACTACTATTAATAGACATAGATATGTATGTATAAATCATCAAATTTCTCATACTACCCTTAACTTAATAGACATAGATATGTATGTATAAATCATCAAATTTCTCATACTACCCTTAACTTGAAATTAATTTTAACTAAAAAAATATTAAATAGTTAGTTAAAAGATAAATGTGATATTCTTTTCTTAAATCGTAGATTTTAGTCAATTAGATAATTACTAAAAATCGTATCTGTACAATGTGCGACGATGACTTCTTAGTTTTTAAAATATTTGTAAATTTCAGTTAGGACCTCCCACAAGAGGTGATGGCAGACGACTTTCCCGACTGCTGACTCTGAGTTTGGATTGTATAAAACATTGGTATATAAATTGTGTTTGTCATTTATTGATAAAATATTTAAATATATGAATGAATAAGTAAAGTAAATACATCAATAACAAAAATATATTACTAACTTAAATACTTACCATGTATAAAAAGTTTTTAATCTTTTTAAAAAGAAAAAATAGCCTAAATAACCAAAATCCATCCTAAATATACCAAAATACCCAAAAAATTTCGAGTTTTCAAAAAATACCCACAAAATCGCAAAATTGCAAGGAGGGCTTGCGGATCGCAAGGAATGTTTGCGGATCGCAAGGAGTCCTTGCGATTTTGACTATTTTTGACCCTTTTTTTAAATTTCTAGATAAGATATTTTGTAAGATTTTTTGTACTTGCAAGTATATAAAAGAAAAAAAAAAAAAAAACACATAAGTTTGATAACAGCCATCACATAAGTTCCCTTTTCACTCTCTTATATATCTCATCTAGAGTCTAGATTAATAAAAGCCATATGAAGTACTTTATCCATCTTTTGTTTCACTGCATAAGTTTTTTACTACAATATATTATATTATTGAGTCCATCTTGTGGCATAAAACAAAATTTTCTATCTTGCTTTAACAGTATTACTTGCCTTATAAACTTGATCCACTGGTACTTGGTGGTGTTTCAAATCTCTCCTTCATTCTTATAGTTGCAAACAATATGCTATTTGTTTATCAAGCACCTAATAAATCAGTGACCTATACTATAACTATTTCAATAAATCGTTGTGAAACCTTGATTGCCCAATGCCGAAGTTCAACTCATTTTCTCCTAGCATTCGTTATTGTTTGAATTGAATCACCGAGTGTAGAGCATATTTTGGAATACAAATAGTATTTGGGTTTGTACTCCAAAACAGACATTTTTGTTAATCGAAGGACCAGTTTAGCTTAACCACATCTCACACTTTTTTTGTTCTTCGTCTTGGTTATAATTTGAAATGCTACAGTTAAGAACCCATTTTTTTGTGGCGTTTCTATCGCCTAAATGCTACAGTTAATACTTAATGCATTATAAGTTATATATAATCAAGAAAAACATACCTTGTATTAAGTATTAAAGGTACGTTTTAAAAAAAAAAAAATCTTTTATGTACTTACAAGTACAGAAAACTCACAAAAAATCTTGTCTGGAAAGTAAAAAAAAAAAGAGTCAAAATCGCAAGGACTCCTTGCGATCCGCAAGCACTCCTTGCGATTTTGCCATTTTTTGGGTATTTTTTAAAACCTCGAAAAAACTTGGGTATTTTGGTATATTTATGATGGTTATTGGATATCTAGGCTATTTTCTCTTTAAAAATTAAGACATCTCTCTTATGCGTTTTAAAAGAGTATAAATAATGGGACAACTGTATTAATTTAATATTATGTAATAATACCAAAACCATGTCATAGTAGTAAGAAACCATCAAATTTATACTTAATGATTACTATTCTTCTCTAAAGAACAAAAAAAATTGGTTTGCTAAATGTATTAGTTTAACGTAGATTCTGACTTTTTTTAAAGCACTGCATAACTACATTTGGGTGGCGATATATATACCTTTACTTTTGTCCATACACCGCATACTCATGCATTACACCACCACATGTATAATTTTTTAAAGCATGAATTGGTAGTATACGGACAAAATTATAGAAGTAACTACACTAAATTTCTATATTTGCAGTTATATTTAGTAAATTTAAATTTTAGTATATAAATAAAGCACAAGTAAATTAATTGTGAAAAAAATTAACCTAGTGAACCAACCTAATGCGGACTTTCATATTATGCTCCCTGTTAGATTTTTTCTTTGGCATCACTCATGCATATGGCTGCTTGTACAGCTATTGGTTTGACTTGAATAGCAATCTCTATAAAACTTCAAGATTTCGTTGCTTCACTTACATTGGACGACATGCCTCCAACACTCGCAGTTGGGATAACATGCTCCTTCCAAGTGTTACTATGTTAGGGTCCCGAAGAGGCTAGTTAGACTATATATGCCGTGGACCAAAACTTGATGGTTTTTATATTTTTTTAAAGTATCCCCTTTACCCCTTGGTATCTTAATTATTGTATCCGGACAAAAATCACAAAGATTATAAAAAGTGCAATCATTACATTGTGTCACAAATAATATTTGACTAGACTCATACCCGTGCGATGCGGCGGCGGCGTGATGGCGGCGGCGATTGGTGGTAGGGATAAGATCGGTACGGAACCCGTGCTGAACCGTACCGATACCGAAAATACCGAAACCAAAAATCGTGAATTCTCTAAAACGAATACCGATCCGAATCCTCGGTTCGGTACTGGTTTGGTTTCCCGAAAGACCGAAACCGAAAATAGCCAAATAATTGTACCGGCCCGAGCCGACTCGTACCGAAACCGATTTCTCCTAATATCAAATATCGAAACCGATACCGAATCCTCAGTACGGTACGGTTTCAGGTTTTCGGTATTTTTGCCCATCCCTAACTGGTGGCGGCGGCGGCGGCGAGTAGTGTAGATAATTGATGTAAAGGTAATTGATGTAAAATGAGTAGTTTAGCTATTTTAGAAGTTGAGGGATAAATATTGTAAATTATTTCATTAAGAGTATTTTTTGTAAACCATATATGTATGTTAGATGGTTGGTGTATTGAATGTAGAGGGATATTGAGAAGGAGGGGTTGAAACTTTATCTAGTAGTATAGATATTTACCATTTAAATGAAATTTATTTAGGAAAATTTGCAAGTGGACTTTTATTTTGGAACATACAAAAATGGAAAGGTTGACGTCGGACGTGCCAAAGACTTTATTATTATATCATTTACTACACAAATAGGTATTCGTCCATTTGATTATAAATGAAATTGTGGTTAAAAAAATTGAAAATTACAAATAAATATAAAAAAAAATCACAAGTCTTCATAAGAAAATAGTTGACACAAAAGAATATTATGTACTGGCCCAAGTTTATATCAAATAGGTTACTTCATATACCATACTATGCAAATTTTAAATAATTTTGGTGTATGAATAAAAAGATATTGATGTATTTATCGCTTCTTGATCAATAACCTTAAATTCAATGCCTGGCCATTACCTTTTTTTTTTCAACTAAAGAAAAATTGTCTGTACTTATTTTTGTTTGTTTGTCTCTTTAAAACCTTCATTTTGTAACAATGGATCTTAATTATTAAATAAGCATATCCAACTACTTGAAATATATACCTCTTTACCCAAAAATATCATAAGACGTCAACCCAACACAATATGTTTTGACGTATATAAGAAGTTATATTTCGTCCCATTACCCGACCTAATTTAAAAGTCGATGCCCACTACACAAAATTTTCCAGGATCTATCCTGCTTAGTGGTGGGGATATGAAATATAAGAGCAGAGGTCAATAGTTCAACGTACTATTTATGTTCTTTTAACCATAGTATTATACAATTTAGCCTTTTTATTTGGTTGTGACGGGACCGGTTGTTAAAGGACCAACAATGGATCGGTTATTCATTTTTAAAAATGTATTAAAGGTCTTTTGATCTAGCAGTATTGGAAGTAGTTCATCAACCATTAACTTTAAACTCATTTGAAATAATTACTCCGTATGCAAATGATAGGTGGTTTAAGAGCGTAAGTGGTAAATAATAGAGCATAAGTTTTGCTTTTTAAGGAAAAAAAACACGGGCTAAGTTCTTTATTTGAACCTGATGCGAATAAGTAATCAAATGATTCAATTAGTTGGACCAAGTTACATTCTTTTAAAACTATGTCCTAAATTCCAAAAGAAAACTAAGAATTTTCAAAGAATATGTCTTTAAAAATTTACAAGTACAATGGATTGGCACATGGGCGTCTCAATTGATTTGGGGTCTAAGACCGTTAGTAAGGAGATATTCTATTGAAACCCCACATGAGGACATCTTCTGTCATGTGACGCTGATGGCATTCTATTGAAGCCCTTTAAAATTGACGGGAGTGAGGTGTCTTAAAGATGCCCCTAATTGAATATATATATATATATATATATATATATATATATTGTATCTATCTATCTCACACACATCAACAAAGAAAAGGGGTGTCCAAAATCCGACGTCCAACAAACTTTTTGGTGAGGAAGGCCCCCAGGGGTGGCGTAAAGGGCGTATTTGGGGGCGTTCTAGGGCGAAAAAGGGGTGATGAACGCCTCACTCCAGATAGTCCAAAGCAAACTTAAAAAATGGGGCGTTATGGATTGATATTATTACATACTAGCACTCGATTATCCTAAAGTTTAGACACATTTTTGGTTTAATGGCTTACAACTCAATTGTAAAATCAAAAGAAAAATCAAAAATATACTCAAACTTCTTTTTTGGTTAAAAAAAAAACAGATGTTTATATATACATTTGCATACAAAGTAGCACAATTAAATGGATGAGGTTTTTTCTATTGGGATTATCCGGGGATGACGAGTTATTTTTTGGCTCAGATGTAATGGCTTAGCCCTTTTTTTGTGTCATTGGTTGGTTCTAACCATTTCTCTAGCCACTACCAACTACCAAGTTAATATGCTTAAAACAGGATTCAAACTTAAGACCTTTTGTGATTAAACAAGACTTTTTACCAGTAGATCTAGGGTGTTTAAACGGTCAGGTTTCGGTTTAATAGGGTTAGTTGGTTTGGTATAATTGGGTTTTATATAAAAACTTAACCAACCAATACCCAATCCAAAAATGTAAGCAACCAATCCAAACGACCCAAATAATATTCGGTTTTAATGGATTGGGGCCTAATAAATCTGAAAAGGTAACATGATTAAAAAATATCATCGAAACACAAAGTCTTCTTCGTTATAATTCTTGTAGGCTTGTAGAGTTATAAATCATGATTGAACTTTAACAACTTGATCAAACACAAAGTTTTCTTGGTTATAACTTAAAGCACAAAACATATTAAGTATTTTGACGTACTAATCAAAATAACAAGACAAAAATAAAATATAAACTACTAATATATAACGACTTATTATAGATAGTAAAATTAGAACACATTGATATATTAATTGTAAAAGATCATAATTAAACTAACTATAGAAATATAGTTATGTTGTTGTATTGATGATACTATACTACGATTATTCTTGAATACTTGCATTTTGTATAATCAAGAATCAAATTTGTAGAGTGTAATTTTCTATGAGATATAACCAAATTTTATCAAAACTCAATTTATCGGGTTTCGGTTTAGGCCCCATGCTTTAATTTTTATATCCAAAACCAATCCAATACCCAATAATTTCATTCTGTTATAACCAATGAACCGACCAAATCCAAATAACTTAAACCCAAATAACCAAAATCCAATTAGATTGGGTGATCGAAACCAAATAATGAACACCCCTAACTAGAACACTTGACGATAATTATTTGCATACAAAGTAAAACGTTAAAATGCGGAAGGCCTAACCTAAAGTCCCAACTTTCACAGAACACCCTGGAATTGGCATAAAATCTTTCCGGGATTGAAAAATATTGCAACTTTATGTAGCTTCACACGGTTTAATTAAAGTCCCATCGAATAAATATTCTATTAAACTTCCAATATATATTCGGACAATTCTAATTTCTAGTCATAATATATTCGAGAAACATCAGCAAAAAACTTTTCATGCTTTTACTAGGTAAGATATGAATACAATATTATTGTTTGAATAAATATTGTTATTATGTCATTAAAATAGATACCTATCTATTATTGGTTATCCATCGACCGATCTATAATAAAAAACCAACATTAGAAAAAATTAAATTGCATAATTAATTATAATATGCTAAATGAATATTGAGTCGGGGTTTAATTAATCAATAATATTTGTTTTTATATTGTATTTTTTATCTACCACTACTACGTACACTAGCGTAATGGGGACTTATTATTTCATTAGGTATATATTTATATTGACCTTCATTAAAAATCGATATAATTAAAATTCATTTTCTCCAAGATTTTTGCTTGTTTACGCATTTGTATCAATCATACATTATGAAATATTTTGATCAGCATTTATTTTGAGTTATTAAGACCCAAATATATGTTGGACCAATATGGGTAATGCATGCAAAAAGTTATGGGGCTCTTATCCGATAAGATTACGAGATCTTGATTCACGATGTATCATTGACCAAAAGTCAATGACAATAGAAGATGAAGACAAAATATCAGAACATTATTTTGTATTTCAAACTGCAGGCTTATATATAGTCACTGATCACATTTCATATCACCAAACTACACACCACTAGTTCATTTCTTACAAGTATAAAATGGCAACAATATCCATAAGTCAAAAGTCAACTAACTTTCAACGTCCAAACCATAGCCCTGTGGTTGAAGAGATCAATGGCTTGATTCGAGTTTACAAAGATGGGCACGTCGAAAGGCCTCCAATCGTACCTCATGTTTCTTGCATGGTACCCTTGGAGCTCGAGGTTGTAGCTAAAGATGTTACAATAAACAAATTTACTAACTTGTGGGCACGCGTGTATGCCCCTACTAGCAACAGACAGTTTTCATCAAAACTGCCGTTGCTAGTCTATTTTCATGGAGGTGGGTTTTGTGTGGGATCGGCTTCTTGGGCTTGTTACCATGACTTCTTGACAAACCTTGCTCGTGTTGCGTGTTGTGTCATTGTATCAGTAAATTATCGTCTTGCCCCAGAAGACCGGCTCCCGGCTGCCTATGATGATGGAGTCAATACCATTGTGTGGCTAAAACAGGAGGCGTCGAAGGGAAGCATTAATGAGCTACAACGATGTGATCTTTCGAGCTTGTATCTAGCTGGTGACAGTGCTGGTGCAAATATCGCCCTGCATGTTGCGTCACGACTAATATCTTGGCCGGTTCTGTCACCAAAGGGGATCATTCTTATTCAGCCCTTTTTTGGTGGTGAATCAAGAACAAAGTCCGAGAAGCATTCTATACAACCTACTAACTCTGCACTAACATTATTGGCTTCTGATACCTATTGGCGCCTTGCCCTTCCAATAGGAGTCACTCGTGACCACCCTTGGTGCAACCCTCTTGCCAAGGGTGCACCTAAATTGAGTGCTCTAAAGCGTTTCAAGACTATGATTCACGTGGCTGAGTTAGACATATTGAAAGATAGAAATATAGAGTTGACAGCTGCCCTATCCAGTGCAGGTGTGCCAGTACATTCAGCCATCTACAAAGACGTTGGGCACGCGTTTCATATTTTGCATAACTACCCAATGGCTCGTACCCGAACCCACGAGATGATGACTCATGTTAAGGCTTTCATTAATTAACCAGTAACTAGTGTTGTGATGGTTCTTAGATTCCAAAATATAGATTATATATATGGTTTGCTAGTCCTTTCATTGTCACATAGATATGTAACTAGTGTTTCCTAATCTCACCTCGAGATTTATCGTCATTGGAGTATTATAGACATATTGATAATATTATATTTACATACTCATTGAAAAAGTTGTATCGTCTTTAAACAATGAGCTGAGCTTTGAGAGAAGTCATTAATACTTGTTCATCAACATGTATGTCATTATAAGAATATATAGAGTCATAGACCATTACTTGATGCAATGTGTTACTTATTCCACAAAATTGATGTACTTTAGTTGTATGAATTCACAAAGTTTATATGTATTTACCGTACAAATATAATATATTCTAGTTTTGGAAGGAAAATTGGAGATGAAAAGTTTTAGTTCCATTTTTGGACTTTGAAGAGAATTTTTATTGGTAGGAAGCCACTTTGACCAAACAATAGGGATCACGAAGGATTGAATATGTATCGGGTAGAGTTATATTCATATCCATATTCATTTATTTTTTCATTATCTTATTTATATCTATTTTAATATCCATATTCATATCTAGTTGATGAAACGGGTTAATGGCAGTGGCGGATCCAGGAATGAAAATCACCTGTGTCCAATTATAATTCCTTAACTTCAAATGCTTCAAAATGCTTATTTTACAATTTATCTAGGTCTAAATCTTTAGATAACATGTGTCCAAATATAATTTTCCATATGCTTGATAAAAATTTTTCCAATCTAACCTAGGTCCATGGAGACCTATGTGACATCAACATAAAACCGCCCTTGGTTAATGGATATTTATTGGATGTCAACAAATTTGTTTGCTAGAACGACATTAACTTCGATGCGAACATTTTCGTGAGCGGATGTAAGAAGTATAAATTAAGTTTTCAATTAGTCTATTGGTTTCTAAACCAATTTTTTTTACATCTAGCCTAATCATCAATATAAAAGTGTTTATGCTTCATAAGGATATTGTGAGCTAAATGAAAATCATTAATCCAAATAAACCTTATTTGTTAAGCATCATATAATAATAGATTATCATTAACTACGTACTAGTATAGTACGGAGTACAATATATTAAAATATGTTTAGTTCTAATTCATGAATGACAAATAATCATCCATATCCGATTCATTAACAGCAGTTAACATTCACATCCATATCCACATCCGTTATTCATCAATTTCATCCATTTATATTCATCTATGAATGATTGAGTAAACGGATGTCTATCAGGTTGGATGACCATTATCATCCCTACCAAATACAAAGGAATCTGTCTTTGAAATAGTGGGACACTTTAGAGGCTAAAATCCAAAAGCAACATTCTTCAACCTTTGGTACATGATAGAGACTTAGTCAACTGTTTTTTAAAGTCATCCAAAGTCATACTTTAATGTATATGAGTTTTGTAAAATTGGGTAATACTTGAATAATAAGATTCGAAGTATGCAATAAACCAAAACGGTTAACCAAACCGATGAGGTTTTTCCTATTCGAAGTCATATTGAAATGTTAGTTTGTTTTACTCAGATATATGTACCCGTGCCCTTTTGTAAATTAAAGATGTCAGGTTTTTTTTTTTTTTACCACTAAACCACTTCGAAGATAGCTTTTAAACTATGCATAATTATTATAAATTTTACACAAGTTCTCGCCACCTAACAAATCAAATCGAATGACTAACCATCCATCTACAACTTCCTGCTAATATAAATCTGTATCATTATGAAAATTTCATCAAGAGAGATATATACATGCAAGAATTCAAAGTTGTTAGACTTTGTTACAAACATTATGGAATTTTTAATCAGGCTACATGATAGATCATTCGGCACGTGAAAGTTCGTTCATAATCATACCAATTGATATGTCCAAGGCCGCACAATTGCAAGCTTACCAAATGCAAATGTCCAGGTTGGATCCCTAGCATGTGGGGTGATTTGTGGTTAGGTGATTTGCAGGCGTTCTTCCCTTGCATGTGGGATTGACTGGTACCAAAATTTCCATACAAACTACCATATTTACCAAATCATTCGGCATCATTAGTTAGAACAAGTTTGGATACATTTTAGGTGCGTGCATCTGTTTTTTTTATGGTTATTATTTTATGACTTGATCAATATCTTATTCTTTGTAGACCTTCTAAGAACATACGTGGGAAGTCGGCTCATTGATGCTCTTGTAAAGGATAACACATTCTGCCTTCTAGAAAGATTCCGGCCAATCTTTTACTATTCAGTATAACATTGCAAATAACACATGCTATAACCCATTATCATATCTTTTATAAGATTTGCAGAATCGTTATAGAATTAGTTTTTATCGAGAATATGTTCCATTGTCTCTTAGTTGGCTTTGATATATATTCGTTAAATGCAAATTTCGTCCCTATCCTGTGGTTTTTCAAAAACGACATTTTCATCCCTGCCGTTAACTTTGGGTTTTTTTCAGTACCCCTGTGGTGGGATTTTTGTCCCTGCCGTTAACATCCCTCTGTTAAGCCCCTTCACGTGCAAGTTACGTGATGAATATTTTTGTCATTTTATTAGTTTTATTTTCTCTAAATTTAAACTCTCTTCTTCTTCATCTAGAAAACTTTGAAGATTAATACATACGTATACATGCAATTCTAATCTCTATATTTATCTCAGCCAAATCCAATTCCATATATACATACAAATAAATCCAAACAAATACAAATCCATATCTATATTTCTATATCCATATCTATATAAATTCTAACTCTTTTTTTCACACATTCATAAACCCCCCACCATACCTTATAGAAAAGTAGAAGATACCATCCATATATACAACAACAAAATCAATTAGAAAATCCATATATACATCCAAATAGAAAATCAAACAATCCATGATATGCAACCCAATTTTACAGCGGTAGCAAAATCCAAATATACATCCAAACAAAAAATCAAAAAATATAGCAAAGAATTGATCGGATACTAGATGAAAGAGTAAAAAGCAACTAATCATAAACAAACAATTCAAGCCAAATAAAAATACCACTAACTAATCTATAAAGATTGATATGGTTATAGGTCCATATGATACATATATGGTTTTGTTTTTAAAAAGGATAAAGATGGTTTTCTTTTTTAAAAAAAGAAGAAGAGTGAAATGTTGGAAGGTCGAAGGACATGGATGAAGTTGTGTAAAATAATAAAAACTGGGTATGAGTCTGGATAATCTGAAAAAAGATTGGGTATTTTTGATTTAATGAAATGAGTTTTTTTTTTTTTTGTAATTTTCAAATTATTTGTTGTATGTGTATGAGTTTGGATTTGATGACAAAAATACCCCTCACGCGACTTGCACATGGGGGGAGTTAACAGAAACAGGGATGAAGTTTCACCATAAGGATGAAAAAAACTCAAAATTAACTACTGGGATAAAAAGGTCGTTTTTTGAAAAATCACGGGACGAAATTTGCATTTAACCCTATATTCTATATATTGCAAGAATCAGCCGTATTGTACCTCTATTAATACAAGAACAATGAACATATAAAAATGGAGTCAGTACATTTGTCAATTTTCTAATTTCATTATTCATATAAGTAGAGGTGTCAAAACCGGTTAACCGGTTAGGTTAATACTGTGCATTAACCGAAACAGTTTAATTTATAAAAAAAAAATAACCGAAACCGGTTAACCGGTACCGGTTAATAACCGGTTAATCAAGTCTAAAACTCTAACTGGTGGAACCGATTTCGGTTATTCCTAACCGGTTAACCAATCGGTTAACTTAAATCAGTTTTTTTTTTTAACCGGTAATAACAACAACCTCAATAATTATTTTAAGTATAGAAATAGATATGTGATGCTATCTCACACACACACACATCGACTTCAGCAGTAGCAACCCCCATTTTCTTCTTTTCTTTTCCCCTATTCTGTTTCCTCTTCCTCTTTTACACAGATAAAACAACATGTTTTGAATTACCATAAATGGATGCAAGATCCATGTTTACTTGAAGCCACCGGGTCTGAGCCCCTGACCCTTGAACAAGAGTACCAGATGCAACTTTCTTGGACCCAAGACCCTCTCAGATGACGATTATGAAATCAAGAAATCCAAACCTAAGCCGATGATCGAGTTGCTGCGATGACGATGATGATTTTCCGGTGATGGTGATTTTCCGACGATGGGTTGCTGCGATGATGAAATCAGGTATGTGTGTGTGATGCGTAAATAGATGATGATGATGATGATGGGTAGATATATGTGTGTAATAATGATTGAAACTTTGAAGATGTGATTTCTGTATATGAAAATATCGCAGTGTTATTGAATGGATCTACTTTTATTTTATTGTATTGGATAGGATATATATGGATATGTGGTGCATTTTTCGTTGGTTTTTTTATTTTTATTTTTATTATTATTATTATTTTGGTTTACCATTTAAAGGTAAATATCTGATATACTCTGTTTTCTTAATTCAATGGGGAATAACCGGTTAACCGGTTTTTTTTTAATAAAATTAACCGGTTTTCGGTTAACCGGTTCCTAACCGGTTAAGGGGAAAAAAATGGTAATCGGTTCCTAACCTACGGTTAATCCTAACCTATAACCGGTTATTACTGTTTCGGTTAATAACCGGTTCGGTTATCGGTTATAAATCGATTCGGTTCGGTTAATCGGTTTTTTTTGACACCTCTAGGGCCTATCATTCGAACACCAAGTAAACACAAAAACAAAATAAGCCCAGTAAAGCTGGGCCAGCCCAACATAAACATGTCACAATCCAAAACACGGCCAACACAAAAAAAAAAAAAAAATTGGGCTGTGGCCCAAAAAGGGTGCCCACTACTATTCATTCCATCTAATCTAATTTTAGTATATCAGTTCCTAAAATCCACAAATCCCCCAAAAAAAAAAAAAACAAAACACACACACGCAAATATAACAAGTACCCATCTCCCCAAATCCCACCCGATTCAAATAGGTTGATTCGCGGCTGCTGCTTCACTTTGAAGCGGGAAGACGAAGGAGATTCTAGGTTTGTTTGTGTTTCTTGACTTTTTATATTTTATTTTTATTGTATTATTATTATTATTCTAGCAAAAGGTTTACAGTGGTTTTGTTTTGTTGTGTGAAAACATTAGGTTAAGATTTTCGTTTTTATGAAAGAAAACACGAATTTTATGTCATAATGAGATTTGTAATTTGATAATGATGATGAGGATTTAAAGATGATGATTGATTTTGTTGATGAATTTTTTATTTTATTATTTTATTGTTATTGTTATTGGATTGTTGTTACCAATTCCAAATTTCAAATTCCTTGATAAACCGTAATTCCCAATTTCAGATGGCGAATCGTGAAGGAGACCCTAACTTAGGGTACTTAACGCGAAAAGAAACGGAGGTCAAAGTAGCAAGACCAACCAGGGTTAAAAACAAAACCCCAGCCCCAATCCAAATAACCGCCGAACAGATCCTCCGAGAAGCACGGGAACGTCAAGAGGCTGAAATCCGACCCCCGAAACAGAAGATAACTGATCCGAGTGAACTCGCAGACTACCGGTTGCGTAAACGAAAGGAATTCGAGGATTTGATTAGGAGAGTGAGGTGGAACAAGAGTGTTTGGGTTAAATATGCGAAATGGGAAGAATCTCAGAAGGATTTTGATCGTGCTAGGTCGGTTTGGGAACGGGCATTGGTTGTTGATTACAGGGATCATACAATGTGGCTCAAGTATGCCGATGTCGAAATGAAGAATAAGTTTATTAATCATGCACGGAATGTGTGGGATCGGGCGGTTACTTTGTTACCCAGAGTTGATCAGTTATGGTATAAGTATATACATATGGAGGAAATGCTGGGCAACGTTGCAGGTATATGTGTGTGTGTATATATATATATAAGTTATATTCTTGTTTATGTATACATTGTCATATTATTATGCTGTATATAAGGCTTGTTATGTTGTATGTAATTATGTGCTCCCTCGGTCTGAAATAGTGACAAAAACGCTTAGTTTAAGAAAATATAGTTTTTGCACAGTTTTAGCTTTGTGATTACTATATGAATAGATAGAAGCTATGAAAATAGTTATAGAAGTGATAGGAACTCAGGAAGGTAAACGAGCCATATTAGGATACGTAGTGTGCTGTTTACAGTTTAAGAAACTATTTGGAATTTCGAAGCAGATTTTCTTTGGCAGAAAGTTCTTTTGAAAAGCATGTCTGTGAAATTTGGTTCTGTTTCTTGAATTTGCGTTTTCTTACTAAAGAGACACAGATAATTACTTGCTGTTAAGACGGTTTTGTTATTGGGATCTGGTTGTATCATTGTTAGACTAAATGTTGGTTTTTTTAGTGACATATGGATTTCAGTGCAAAACAGTATACGGTAAAAGATGTATTCGCCGTTTTATTCAGTATTACATAGTTTGCCAAGAGTTTGATGCAAACTTCACATGCAGGATCCTCTGGTAAGAAAGAACATGAAGTTAAGTATATTGCTGTTTCATGTCAAGCTACAAATCAACCAACGGGGATGTCGGCTTTACTATTAATGTTATAATGAATTGCATTCCAGAATGTAGTTTCTGGTGAAGTTTAAATTGAGCACTGACCTTTTTCATGACTGTAACTTAAAACTCTAAAATCAGAAAGTTTGTACGCATTAAACCATTGTGCGTGGAAGTTACTTTCTAAATGTGATAATTTTGTTCACAATTGTGGAAGTAGTTGAAGGACTGGAATTTTCTGAGGCGGGATTGTGAGGGACAAAACCGTTATTGTTAATTCTATTACCTTACTATATATCTGTTTATTATGGTTTTTATGCATGCACGATCCAATTTTATACATATCATTATTAACTTTTTTGCAGGTGCGCGGCAAATATTTGAAAGGTGGATGAGTTGGGAACCTGACCAGCAAGCGTGGCTTTCCTACATCAAGTTCGAGTTAAGATACAATGAGATTGAGCGAGCTCGGGCCATCTATGAGAGATTCGTGCAATGCTTGCCGAAAGTTGGTGCATGGATTCGCTTCGCCAAGTTTGAGATGAAAAACGGGGAGATTGCTAGAGCAAGGAATTGCTATGAAAGGGCGGTTGATAAGCTAGCAGATGATGAAGAAGCTGAGACCTTATTCGTTTCCTTTGCTGAATTTGAAGAGAAGTGCAAAGAAACTGAGAGAGCAAGATGTATCTATAAATTTGCTTTAGACCATATACCTAAGGGGAG
>JAOXNX010037266.1:0-15622 GCA_028566075.1 Solidago caesia | reverse complement strand
GTTATTTAATCCTTTATTCCGCATTACTTCTTGTAATTCTTTTTAATTCATTTAATAAAGAATTCCATTGAAAATTAGCTTTGTGTTCTTAATTTTCAATTAGTTGTTGCTTGTTGTTTTAATTACACCAACTAAACAATTAGGACCAACACCTTGGATAATAAGCACCTCACCATTCGTAAGTGGAAGGTGGACGATCTTCTCGTGACACAAAATTTCCTCTCGGTTTTTGGATAGCCAATCCATACCGATGATGACATCAAAGTTTCCAATTTCAACCGGTATTAAGTCTATGGGAAATAGTTCATTTTTGCTCAGATTATACTACAGCCTCGATCAATTTGCCATTCGCTAGTTCTATAGAATACTTATCATTCAGTGGGGTAGGACTAATGGGAATTAGAGAACTGATTTCATTTGACACAAAACTCTTATCGGCACCAGTATCAAATAAAACTAAGACAAAGCGATTGTTTAGATGGAACGTACCACTGACGATGTTTGCGTCGTGGCGAGCTTCCGTCGCAGTGATTACAAATGCCTTCCCGCGAGCATTATTGCGGTTGTTGTTATTGTTGTTGTTATTGTTATTGTTGTTGTTTTGGTTCCTCAACTTCGGGCAATTCTTCTTGAAATGACCTTCATTTCCACACTCAAAACATCCCCTCGGTGCTCCATTGTTGGTAGAAGGAGCGGGGGCGTTACAATCTTTGGTTAAGTGATCAACTCTCTTACACCGGCTACATTGGACAATGCATGCCCTAGAGTGATGAATGGTACACTTGTTGCAGTATGGCTTATTTCCCATATAGTTCTTCTTCACAGGAGGTCCTGTAACGTGGGGTCTAACAGCTTCAGGCTTCCTTGCCTGCTGGTATCCTTGATTCCTTACTGAATTATCTTCCCACTTTCGTTTATAATCTATTCCTTTATGAGTACCAGAATTTCCTTCCCTAATGTTTCTTCTCTTAATCTGGTCAGCCAAGTTTTGTGCCATGCGGACAGCTCTCTAGATAGTGGCTAGCTCAGATGAAGTTACCATACCCTGAATTTGAGGTGGCAGTCCCCAAATATAGCATTCAATCCTTTTGAACTCAGGTGTAACCATGGTTGGACAAAGAAGTGCCAACTCATGGAATCGAGTAGTATACTCAGTTACTTCGAGTCCTTTGGCCTTTAAGTTCCAAAATTCAGCTTCCAGTCTTTGAATTTCATTCCTTGGACAGTACTCATTTTTCATTCTTTCTTTTAATTCTTCCCAAGTGATAGCGTAAGCAGCATCGATTCCCACTTGAGCATGACTATTCCACCAAGTCAGTGCACTGTCTTGCAAGGTGCAAGTGGCATACTTAACTCGACAATTTTCGGCGCAATCACTTACTCGAAACACTGATTCCATCTTCTCGCACCATCGGATTAGTCCGATGGCTCATTCGGTGCCGCTAAAGCTGAGAGGTTTACATTGCTCAAACTCCCGGTAAGTGCATCCCCTAGGTGCATTTCCTTGCACCGGTCCTTGACCATTTCCTTGGCCACCATTGTTCGGGTTAGCCTGTTGGGCGGCAAGTGCGGCTGCCACACGCTCGGCTACTAGTCGTTCAATGTCGGCTACAGTCATCCTAGCTGTCCTTGGCGGTGCCATGATTCTTTAAGAAAGGAAAATAAAGAGATCATGAGATACTAATGGGAATCACTCTATGTAAGAGAAATATCAAGCACGTCATCATCACACATAGGCACGCAACCAAATCAATCATCACAACATAATAGTTATACTAAAAGAAATATAAATTAAGATAAAA
The DNA here is from genome assembly GCA_028566075.1 of Solidago caesia. NCBI lineage: Eukaryota > Viridiplantae > Streptophyta > Magnoliopsida > Asterales > Asteraceae > Solidago > Solidago caesia. Next base: position 13,820 of record JAOXNX010037266.1, on the reverse strand, counting down.
GGGATAGATTCATTGTTTGACAAAAACAACTGACGAGATATAATACATCCCACAAAATCCATAAGTTTTATCATAATTCAAGTTTCTCCGACATATCCTGCCGGTAAATAGTACACAACTAGATGCAAAAGATAGATAAAGTAACTACTGAGAAGAGCCTGGTGGGGACATAGTGGTGGCCTTAGCCACTGCCTCGAACATAGTCTCAAAGAGATGAATCTTCTCCTGCAACTTTATCAGTGTATCCTCCAAGCCGTCAATCCTATCTCGGCTCTCCTCTAAGTCTGCCTCCAATGCTTCTATCCTGCTATCCATGATCTGCACCTGTAGTCTCAGAATGCCATTTTCTCCCTCTAGATCCTCTAGCCTGTCATGTGCATATGCAGCCTGTGCTCTCGTCGTCATCAGCTCCTCTGCAAGGCTGCTAATCTGGTAGTGGAGTACAACAGAGTCTGGGCGCTCTAATGCATCAAGACGACCCTCGGCACGGACCACACGGGCTATCAGTAGGGGCACGATATAGTGAAGTGGCTCTCCGGTGAGGTGTGGGATGGTGGAAGGACCTACAGCTCTACGGTAGTCAGGGGCAAACTCAATCTCCTCCTAGGCCCTCCAGCTAGCAAGCCAATGGATTAACCAACCCCAATGACGACCAGGTAACAGGCGACGCCGCTGAGCGGCTGGCTGAACAATGGTAGGTGGTAGATGTGGCGGGGAGTGTAGCAGTGATGGTGACAAGGGAAATGAGGGTGGTCCCGAGGGGCCTTCCCCATATGGTATGGGGACAACATAGTCTGGTAAGGTAGTGGTGGTAGGGGTAATGGTAGGAGGGACAGGAGTGGAGACGATGGTCGAGCTAGGTGCGGGGGCAACGGGAGTGGGGATCATAGTAGGGATGTCAGTAGTAGGGGCAATAACGGGTGGGGACATAGGCATAGTGATGTGTGGAGGGGTAGGCGGGTCCTCAAAAGGTTCTGAGTCCTCAGTGGGTGTGCCCGTGTCAGTGTCAGTGTCCGAGTCCGAGTCCGTGTCTCCATCAGAGACCCAAATCTCATTCAGGGGCGACCCCTGGACTGGTGGGTGAGGCTCGGTGTTAATCCCCTCAGAGGAGGAGGAGATCTCAATGATATACTTAAACAGACTTTCAGAGGCCATAGTTAACTACATATATAGAATCAAATAAATAAATAAGTAAACATGTTAAAGTATGCATATATTTAAACTTAGTAAACACGTGAAATAAGTAATTGCATGCATGAGGATATTAATATAACCTATAAGCATGTGAAACAACTAAATGTAAGCATAAATATGCATATCAAGTGGCTAAGGAGAAAAGGGGTGCATGCAGTGTAAACAAGGTTCCAGGTAGGGTTATAGTCTAGGCTCATCAATTTGCAACCTAGTTCACTACAAAACTTGGCTCTGATACCAATCTGTCACACCCCCAAAATCAAGGGCGAGACGTTCATGAAATCACAACACAGGATATAATGAACGACCACTAAACGTGTCGTTTTCGAAATATATTTAGAAATATCATGGTTTTGACAAACTTAATAATACAATCCTTGAAATAAAACCTTGTTCTTGAAAACATTAGATATTTATTAAACAACATAATAAAGATAAAAACTTTAGCAAATTGATAAGTCAATTCCTAAAGTCTGGAAGATAGGACAAGTCTTTTGTATGCAACAGTGAGCTTTCCAAGTCATCGCAAATCGTCTAATTACCTGAAATACATGCTAAAGGGTGTCAACATAAAGTTGGTGAGTTCCATAGGTTTTTATATAAAAGTAAGTATTATGAACCACAAGATTTTACGTAGCCATTGTCTAAATACAATGCTAAAGAAAAGTATGTATACATTGAACTAAGCTCACGAAACGAAACTCGACAGTTGTGTGCCCCAAGTAAGTACTTGTTCAGAGTACTCAAGTTTTCCAAATATATATGCATCCGTTCGACCATGTAGGTCAAGTTGGAGCTACCAACCCGGACGGGGAGTGTCAATCCCAAATAGCGCTATCCAATATATTCACGTTTAAATCCATAACTAATCGTTTCATGATAGTGAGGCCTTAAGTGAACATCATAACTTAGCATAATCTATGTATACAATTTTTAAGTACTTGCGTTCATCGTAAAAACAAGAGCATGTATTTCACCCCAAAAGTAAACAAAGTAAAATGGGGCTATGAAAACTCACCTTAGAAATTGGTAAACGTGGAAATAAAGATGCAAGTAGATTTCCAAGTGTGATATCAACCTAAGGCAAAAAGAACGTATAGTTCCCCTTAATAATACGTTTTATAAAAATAAGTAAACTTTTTAAACGTTCTCATCACCCAATTGTAATATACATATTTATATTTATTAACTATTGTAAAAGTTTAGTAATAATAATATTTGTAACCAAAAAGTAAACATAAATAAAAGAATAAAGTTTTTATATTTTTTTATATATACATTTATATATACACATATTGTATGACGAAAAACCTATTGTATGCATAGAACCAAACATGTACAATAATGTATCGGGGTTGGCCAACTCTTATGCATACAATAGATCTTTGTACACATTTTACATGTATATTAGTTTAATAAAAAGTATTTATTGTTAAGTTACATATACTCGTAAGTATATAAATTTGCAAATTTTGATGGTGCATATTTATATATTTTTACATATATGCATATGACGTGATGACGTTTCATGGTATGCATAGAGCCAAACATGTACACAAAGTGTATCGGGGTTGGCCATCTCTTATGTACCAGATAGTCACACATACATCAAAGCATACATCTACAAATATATACACATAAACCATCAAAAATCTTCTTTTTAAATCGGATTCCCTTTTATACAAATAAACTAACAACACAGTAATACTTTACTTTGCAGGAATATTTTTCTGTCAAAATATACTTTCAAAAAAATGAATATGAAATATAAGTATATCACTACTTTTCATATAAGTTACTCTGACTAAAATATAATCTTTTGAAAAAAAATGCTCGTATTATTTTATTTTGGGTAAAACTATTGTTACCAATTCCCATCTATTTTATAAGTTGATTAAAGTATTTGGACATATTCCATATGTCCCCACACTCCCATCACCAACAAATGATAGAAGGAAAAAAAAAAAGAAGTCTGATCAAAAGTTTGTCTCCATACGTGAGTTCCAACCTCACAACAAAAATCATCTTATTTTACTTTTACAATTCTTTCATCAAAGATATGGACAAAAAGAAGAACACATATATATCAAGGACTTTCTCATTCTCATACCAACTATAATAAAGACTTTTTGAAATCTTTTTAAGGTGATGAAAACTAAACCAAGCAAGGTAAATTATTTGATTAAATAAATTTGTGAAAACTTTGTGTTCTTGTTCTTACAAATATTCAAGTGTTTAAAACCAAGGTCAAATGATACCAACTATTATGAGAAAAAAGAAAAGATATATTTTTAGTGGGTCTTGTATTCAAACCCAACATAATCAAGAAAAAAGAGAAACCTAGTGCTTGAAGATGAAGAGGATCGGCGGCGACCCGGTGGTGCTACGACGGTGGTCCTTCACTGGTCCAGCCGGAAAATCAGAGAGGGGGAGAAAGAAGGAAGAAGAAGATTGTAGAGATTTTACTTATGGTTAAAAAAATGAATTTGGGGTTAAAATAAAAATTTGGGACATCTGTTAGGTTATATACTAGTCTTGTATAGAGTTTTAAGTTGATTTAAGTTTGAAAGTGGATTTGGGTTTATGTGGGCCGAAAGTGTTGATGTATTAGGATAGTTAGATTAGTTTTTGATGTTTTGATGTATTATCATAATTTGGTTAGTTATAATTAAAATAAAATTTTTTAAAACTCAAATAAATACTTCTTATTTGATTAAAGTTTATATAATATTTTATATACAAATAAGTTGACATGACTAGTGTATGTGTATATCTAAAGTGTTAGTGATTTATTGGCACACAATATGTTTTAAGTATCATATAAATTCAATAAGTCCATATTTAAGTAGATGCACATAATTGTATTATTATTAGGTTGCACATAACAACTAATTTTTCTAAGTTTATTCAACCTGAAATTTTGGCGGGTGTCACATTAGAAATGCCATTGAACTCAAATAAAACGTTTGTCATTTAAGGTTTAACGAAAAGTCTTTTAAGTCTCATAATGAGTCGCTTTTAAACCGAAAGTCATTTCATCAAGTCCGTTAAGTCAAGTTTTAATCTTTCAAATCATTTTGTCAAGTGTTAAGTTATTTCATCTTTCGAGAGCGATTTAAACCGATAAAGAACGAACAACGGACACCCGGAAATACGAGAAAAGTCAATTTTTAGTATAAAGACGTGTTGACCAAGTCAACTGTGCGTTCACCACACGCATTTGACCCCAAAAACACTCACACGCACTTGTAAGTGCGTGCTGGGCTCACTTGACCAGAACAGCCCTCATTTGACCACCTTTTCAACTCCAAAACGACTAGGTTTTTGTATAGACACGTAGTACAATAACTAGGGAACATCGGGGAATGATTTAGACTCGAAAACGACGCGTTTTAGACCACGAAAACTCACACACGCACTTGGCACTGTAGCAGTACGATTATGACTAAAAACTCCACAAAACGTATTGATTTTTGATGGAACTCAAAGTATATTGATAGTATAACATGTAGGGAACATCACGGGACGAATTAGACTCGAAAATGGAACGTTTTAAGGCCCGAAAAGCCCGACACGCACTTAGCTTTCTGCTGGGCACACTTGGCTGATCTGCCACGTTTTTGGACCTAAAAACTCATGAAAACGACTCGTTTAATGATAAATCATGAAGTATATTGATATTACAACACTTAGGGAACATAAAGGTACGATTTAGAGTCGAAAACAATACGTTTTAATGCTCGGAAAAGTCAAAAACGTGTTACAACAGAGCTGGGCGCGCAGTTGCTGTACCAGCCCTATTTTTGATCCAAAAACACATCAAAACGACTCGTTTATAGCTTAGAAATTGACCCAAGTGATAGGAAAACATGTTCCCTAGAGTTTTGACGCGAAAAACGAACCGAAATGCTTGATTTTCGAGCTCAAAATGGCTGCCCAAAAGTACATACGGGTTTGAAAGGTTTCTAACTAGGTTTTGAAGAAATTCAAGGCATTTCTAAGTAAAATCGAATGATTAATCACATGAAACACTTACACAAGAACCCCTAACGAGATTTGATCAAAAGTTTTGAGAGAGAATTGTAGAGAGAGAAACTAGAGAGAGGTTGAAGACCTTGAAATGAAATGGAAATGGAATGGGTGGTGGGTTTTGTTTAGTAAAGACACTCTCGCGAGTAAAGCCGGTTTCTCTCGGAGAACGATTCGTTTGATAAAATCTTTTGATAAAATCTTTTGACCCGTGACTTATAAAAATATTTAGTTGACGCAAATGGATAAATTTTTCAATTACCTTTGCAACGACTATAAACTTGACTCTATTAGGCATTCCTAAAATAATACACTTTATTTTAAAACATTTTTCATTTTAAACTTGGCATTTCCGTAGACGACTAGTATCCCTTTACGAACTCGAACTCTCACGACTACTTCACAACACTGATGACACAAATGACTTAGACGGGACTCACTCGTGCTATTCTCATAATTATTGCCTTATATAACGGCCTGCACGAAGATCCAAAAGACTATTGCCGGATATATGACACGTTCAGGACGATAATGAGCGGCTATCGAGATGACTCCGGTGACTGTCGTTACACTTATAAACCACAACTTGATATTGGTCCTTATCTGTTGACCCAATACCAAACTTGTACAACAGAACAACATCATCTTCCTTAAGTTGAGTGTCAAAAACAGGTATCAAGTTGTTTTTGACGGCAGCCTGAATTTTTGTCCCCTCATATCACAAATGAAATCAAAAACAAGCGTAGCATCTCAAGTACTTCATTAACATCATCATAAGTCAAACCAAAACTTAAGGAAAGGTTTTTTTTATCTAAAACAAAAACATAGACATTGGTAATTACCTTCTCATTAATTAACACCATATCAAGCCTAAATGGTGTATTCCATTTTCGGATTATTCTTGCCTTCATGTTCCACATATCCTTGTCGATGGTGAAATCAGAAACAAAACTAAGATTTTCATTCTCACTATCCGTGTTCTTTGAATTTGACATGGCTTTTAAAATATTGAAATTGTTTTTGAAATTTGAAAACACACAGAGACAAATACACACAGATTAGGATAGGTTTGTTTAGAATGAGTTTTGAAAGAGAAGAAAGTAACTCATAACCTATGCTTAGAGGCGGGAAAATGCTTAATCTCTCCTCAAAGTACACCTCGATCACTACAACCATTAATACTCAATTTGAAACTTTCTTTCAAAAACAGACTTTTAAACAAAATAAATAAACAAACAATTTATCTAAGCCACATCTTTAAACATTTTTAAAATATAATGATAAACAATTAACCCACATGTTTAATCAAAGCCGGCGTCTTCCTTGAGAAGGAACCTGATATTTAATGCCAAAACTCTGATCCTCTGCTTCGCCCCCACAAAGCTGTATATATACATATATATACATACACAGACATTAAAATTATACTGTATCTATACGAAATAACGCAGTGATGTAGGCAAATGTGTATATTTCGTGACGTATAGCCAGCCCTAAAGTTCGCCACCTCGGATTTTCTGACGCCAGCCGCTAGTCTCCTCTACTAGAGAAGTAAGATTATTGCTGACAAATTGATTAACATTGAATTAATTATATTAATAATTTTTTATGACTTAGTATATTTAAGGTGTTCTTAAAATTTCTAATTTTTAAGATATTCCGCTCCTCTTTTATTATATAGTATAGGTAGATATAGATAATACATACTTTTAAAAGTTAAAAAAATTGTGAGTTAAAATATCTATTCTTTCTTAACCAACATATTTATTTAATCCATATTTGTTATTTTTCACTATGACAATTAATAAAAGTTGAACAAACATTGTCAGAAGTTGGTTTATATCATAAAAATCTAGTTTTTAGTCACAGCTAATTATATGTCGTCCTTTCAATAGTTAGTAGCAAGAAATGTTTAAAGGCTTTAGTATTGCATAAAAATGGTAAGCTTGCCAATTCTACAACTAATGTGGTTTTCAAAAAAGTATTAGCAGATATGTACTTTTCATTGAATTAGATTATTTTTTTCTTTGAATTAGATATTACTAACGGTTTTTTATTTTTCTATGTTTTTTTTATTGTTAAGTTGTAACTTTAAAAATATTTGTAATCTTTTTCTTTTATATACGGTTTTCATATGTAAAATATATTGTAACTCACTTTTATTATAACAATTATTTTCTGAACCGTGCGTCTCACGGGTTTAATCTAGTATATATGTATAGGGTTGGGTTAACGTGAGAACCAAAATAAGAGTGACAACTGCGAGAACCACTATTTCCCATCCCTCTCTTTCCCTTTTGGTATGGTTTTCTATTTTTATTTTTTACTTTTTGATTTTTTTTATAATAAAAACACATTCCAAAAATTTTCAAAAATAAAATAAAATTTTATGTGTGTTGAAAATAGATGGAGACGGTACGGGCGTAGCCCGTTCAGGGGGCTTCACTTTTATCGGTCGTAGACCTCAAGGAATTTATAAAGGGGTTGGAGGATAAACACATTTGGGAATAGTTTGGGTTTGATGGGCAGTGATCCAATAGATGGTGGTGGTTAGATACAGTACAGGCGCAACCCTTAGCCGCACGGGCTCTGCCATCGGAGATGGTGGTGATCAGAGTTTGAGAGTCTCTAATTGAGAGAGAAAGAAGATTAAAAGTTTGGACAAGAAATAAAAATGAAAATTTAAATAAATGAGTGTTTAAAAAAATGAATTTATAGTGGTTCTCACAGTTCTATTTTTTTTTTTGTACCGCACCTTGTCTTTCTTGGATAGAGATCCTCTCAAATTATCCAACTTGACTAGTCAAGTTAGAAGAATCTTGACCCTTAGATTATAATCAAAGGTCAATTCAAAAAAAATTTGAATCTTAACCTTTAATTTTAATCCAATGTTCAAGATCTTTTCGACTTAAGTTTGAAGCAACTTAAGATCTCTATCCGTCTTTCTTTCAAGTAAGAACATAATAACTCCTTTAAGATAAATCCAGCCACTAAGGCATTTTGAAGACCAAAGATTGGTTTGTTAGCATTTTGTTGCTGTAAGCCAAAAACTGTTCATAGAATGTTGGTGTTTAAAGGTAGACATCGGCTGCTTAATGGCGGCTTGTTTTCAGCCTCAATCTCTAATAACAATAACAATGGAGGTTTCTTTGTGTCATCACACATTCTTCATCCTGCTCCTTTTTCATCTTCCAAAAATCAAGATATTGATGCTGCAAAAGCCAATTTCTTAGTGGATTTCTTGATTGATTCAGTTGGTTTTACAAAAGCAGCAGCCATCTCTATTTCCAGTAAGGTACATGAACCGAAAAATGAACAATGGTCAGGACCCTCAGATTACAATTTACAGCGTTTTAGAGGTAAAACAGAAAACAAAACAAAAAAAAAAGTAACCGTTTTATAGCCGTTGCCTAATTTTAAAAAAGGTTGCTGGTGATAACCGCATCGAGTCGACGATCACCTAGCTTTCACCGACGGGGCGTAAAAGTTTCACCTAGGAGGGTCAGTGATCACCTTCCACATTACCGGACCTTAAAGATGGTCTAATACTCTAATGTTTGGTATAGGTGATCGTTCTTCATCAATAAATATATAAAAATAAAAATGAATTAAGAATAATTGTAAAATAATTAATAATTAATAAAATCATAAAAAAATATAAGTTAATTACAATTTTCGTCCTTGTCGTCTACCAAAAATTACAGGTTTCATCCCTAACTTTCATTTATTATGGTTTTGGTCCAACTTTTTGGACTCCGTCAATGGTTTTGATCCTAAGCCAATCTATTCATGTGATTGGTATTTTCGTCCTTTCTTTTGTTACAGTGACAGAATCCCAGATCCCATCCCTATCACTTTTTTCATTTCTTCTTCTTATCTTCTTATATCTCTTTACATCGACATTTTTTCCTAATGTTTTAATCTTTTTCTTGAAATCACTTCTTCTTGTAATCTATTTCGAATCACCCATAAAAATCTACAATCAAACATAAACACAAATCTTATTTACACAACTCAAAACCTTTTTATTCAAGATTAACAAATCAATAACCCAATTCCATTGTAACCCATACCGAGTACCACCATCACTCAGCCATTGCCGCAGCTCAGCCTACCGCCGTAATAAATGAAAGTTAGGGATGAAACCTGTAACATGTGGTTGACGACAAGGACGGAAATCACAATTAACTCCAAAAATAAAACCATCACCAAATGGTCTTAGTGTTAAGGAGGCTTGTTTTCTCACAAGAGGTCTCAAGTTCGAGTCTTACCCTAGGCATATTTGGGGGTGGTCACACGTATTAAATTTCCACTTATGGTGGGTCTGGGTAAGTTTTCCCCTCCAGATCTATGGGTGATAGGGGTTTCTCATCGATTGGATTTAAATTGAGAATCTATTCTGCGAGGGGGCTCTCTAGCACAGATCGGAACGTATACTAAACCTCCCGATATTTAAGAGTAATTCACACCTTTCAAAAAAAATAATATTAATAATAAACTCCAAAAAAAGATAATATATTGTACCACACCTTGTCTTTCTTTCAAGTAAGAACATAATCACTCCTTTAATAACAATCCAGCCACTTTGGCATTTTGTTTTGCATTTTGAAGACCAAAAACCTGTTCATAGAATGTTGGTGTTTAAAGTTAGGCATCGGCTGCTTAATGGCGGCTTGTTTTCAGCCTCAGTCTCTAATAAAAATAATAAGAATAACAATGGAGGTTTGTTTGTGTCATCACACATGATGCACAGAATTAGAGAGAATTAAGAGAAAAGAGAGATTTTGGTTGAAATCTGAAATTGTATTCAAATGAACTAATTTGGGGCTTTATATACTAGCCGTTACATTCAAACAACTGCCAACCTATTTTTACATTTCCAGTCCTTATGCTTTGGTATTTATTACAAATTGATACTAAACATATAAAAGAGTATTTAACATGTAACAATAGTTCCCTCCTATAGATTTTTGTCCTCAAAAATCAAAGAAAGGTAGAAATCCAGGAAATCGAAGCTGCATTTCTTCCAGGTATTCCCATGAGGCATCTGTTACTGTGAGCCTTTCCAAATGAACTAAAACCTTCACTACAGCCTTTCTACCCCTCTTCACCACTTGTTTATCCAACACGGCTCTTGGTTGAAGTAGGAACCTGGGACCAGATGGTAATGGCACACTCTGAGTAATGGGTCCATTTGCCTTCTTTAAGAGTGAAACATGGAAAGTATGATGAATCTGTGCAGAGTTTGGCAAGTCCAACTTGTAAGCCACCTTGCCCACCCTCTTAAGCACCAAGAATGGACCAAAATACTTAGGTGACAGCTTCCGGTTATGATGCAATTTCAAAGACTGCTGTGCAAAAGGATCTAGTTTTACAAATACCCGTATAAACTCCCTATCACTTCTGTGACCATCTGCTAATTGTTTCATCCTATTCCTAGCACCTTCCAAATTCAGTTTTAATTTCTTGATCATAGCTTCCCTATCTCTGTGCACCTCTTCCACTGCTGCAATTGCAGTGTCTCCTGGTATGTATGGAATATGAATGTTGGGTTTTACCCCATAAAGAGCTTCATGAGGAGTCATTCTAATAGCAGAATGCCAGGAAGTATTGTACCACAGGTAACCACTTTAACCACTGCAATGGAGCATCCATGCACATGTTTCTCAGATAAGCCTCCAAACACCTATTTAGTACTTCTGTTTGTCCATCTGTTTGAGGATGGTATGCAGAAGACATGGTCAGTTTTATTCCCTGAAGCCTCATAAATTCTTTCCAAAACTGGCTCAAAAAGAGGGGATCCCTGTCACTGGCAATGGTAGCTGGACAACCATGTAACTTGAAGACATTGTCCATGAAATTTTTAGCTACTGAGGCAGCAGTATAAGGGTGCTTTAAAGCAATAAAATGTCCATATTTGGTGAGTCTATCTACAACCACCATCACAGTATCCTTTCCTTCCACTTTAGGCAATCCAGAAATGAAATCCATGGCTATATCAGTGAAAATGGATTGTGGCACAGGTAAGGGTTGCAATAACCCAGGAGTTGGTACAGTCTCATACTTGGCTCTTTGGCAGACTGAACATTCTTTAACAAACTTCTGAACATCTTTATAACAACCCTTCCATGAAAATAATTCCCTCAATCTTGCTAATGTAGGTACCACACCTGAATGACCACCTACTGAAGACGAATGGCATAAATTCAGTATATCATTCCTGAGTTCTGCATCTTTCACAATCATGAGTTTCCCTTTCCTTCTTAGAACCTTACCATCCCATTGGGTATCACTTCTCCCCTTTCCAATCTATTAATAAGATCTTGTGAATCCTTATCCACCTTCCATGAATCCTGAATCCTATCCCACAAAAGCTCATTGATGGAACTAAGACCCATTTGTAACACTGACACACTTGGCACTCTAGATAAAGCATCAGCAACAGTGTTATCTACTCCCTGCTTGTATCCAATCTCATAATCATACCCCATCAATTTAGATAACCATTTCTGTTGCAATGGTGTCACTATTTTCTGCTCCAAAAGGTATTTCAAACTCCTATGATCAGTTTTGATAATGAAGTGACTATGAGCTAAGTATGGATGCCATTGCTTCACAGCCATGATTATGGCCAAAAGTTCCTTCTCATAGACTGATCATCCCAACTGTCTTCCAGAAAAAGCCTTACTAATGTATGCTAAAGGATGTCCATCTTGCATCAACACAGCTCCCGTTCCCTTGGCTGAAGCATCAGTTTCCACTACAAAAATCTTGTCAAAATCAGGTAGTTTGAGAACTGGAGGAGTCATCAATGCTTGTTTAAGTTGTTCAAAAGCTAACTGGGCCTCTGGACTCCACTGAAAAGCTTCCTTTTTTAATAGATTTGTAAGAGGTCTAGCTATAATGCCAAAGTTTTTCACAAACCTTCTGTAGTACCCTGCCAATCCTAGAAATCCCCTCAACTGTTTCACATTGGTTGGAATTGGCCATTCCTGAATGGCTACTAACTTTGAGGGATCTGTAGCCACCCCTTCCTTTGTGATTATAAGACCCAAATACTCCACACTTTCTCCCGCAAAAGAACACTTTGATTGTTTAGCTTTCAAGGAATTGATCCTCATTAGATTCAAAACAGCCTGCAAATCACTCAAATGTTGACTCCTACTCCCACTATAAACTAGAATATCATCAAAAAAATACTAGTGCACACTTTCTCAACACATCCTTGAAAGTATGATTCATCAAAGACTGAAATGTGGCAGGGGCATTAGTGAGACCAAAAGGTAGCACCAGAAACTCATAATGACCCTGGTGTGTTTTAAAAGCTGTCTTGTATATATCTTCTTCAGCCATCCTTATCTGATGATACCCTGACCTGAAATCCAACTTAAAAAATATGACAGCACCATGAAGTTCATCAAGTAACTCCTCAATAAGTGGAATGGGAAAAACGTCTTTGATTGTGGCTTCATTAAGCCTTCTATAATCGATGCACATCCTCCAGGTTCCATCTTTTTTTTTAACTAATACAACAGGAGCAACAAAAGAACTTGTACTATTCCTTATTACTCCTGAATCCAACAGCTCCTGTGTCATTTTCTCAATCACATCCTTCTGAACTTTAGGATACCTATAAGGCTTAAGATTCAGGTCTTTAGTTCCCTCTTTTAAGTGTATTTTATGATCAATCGGTCTCACAGGTGGCAAGCCTTTAGGAAGTTCAAAAATGTCAGCATACTCAACCAGAAGATGAGCTAAAGCTGTGGAATCTGCCTCACTCCTCTGCAACTGACTCACCATATGGTGATACAGAGTGGTATCGTGGTTAACTTCTTGAATGGCAAACAATTGAGCTTGTGCTATTTGTTTCTGGCTATGTAATAGTGAAGTCAGTTTCTCCATGGAGCACATAGCTATTCCCTTTTGTTGTGCCCCTTTTAGAATACACTCTTCCCCATCAACATTAAACTTCATAGTTAGGTTCTTAAAATTCCATACTATGTCATTTAATGGAGCTAACCACTGGACACCTAACCCCACATCATAGTTTGTTAAGTCAATCACTAGCATATCATCAACATATCCTCTCCCCTGCATATACCAACTGAAATTCCTACAAATCTTAGCACAATCCATATTGTTACCATCTGCCACAGTCACTTGGACATTTGGGATATGAGTGATAAAACAGTGCAATCTAGCAGCTACAGCTTGACTCAGGAAGTTGTGAGTAGAGCCACTATCCACCAAAATGTGCAAAGTTCTAGTACCAATAGTTCCAACTATTTGCATTGTGTTATAAGAAGGAATGCCTAAGATTGCATTTAAGGAAATCTGTGGTGTGCCTTCTACATGTAACAATTCTGGTGCCAACTCCACAAACTCTTCTTCCTCATCAGGAGTATCTTTTACCTCTACTAAAAACAGTTGCCTCTTCCCCTTACACACCTTATTATGACCAGCCACAAACTTCTCATTACAATAAAAACACTCTCCCCTGGCCCTTTTTTCCTCCATAAAAGTATTAGTCACTCTCCTAGGTGTCACAGTATTAGTAGGAACAATAGCAGTGGATTGGATAGGCTTAGTAGTAGGAG
>JAOXNX010037128.1:0-15693 GCA_028566075.1 Solidago caesia | reverse complement strand
GTTATGTGTTGAAAACGGATGGTCTCGAAGTGAGAGACAAAGATGATGAAAAGTTTGGAGAAGAAATAAATGTGAAAGTATAAATAAATGAGTGTTTAAAAAAAAAAAATGGTTTTTTAGTGGTTCTCACAGTTCTTATCCTTGTTTTTGGTTATCTTTTGATCATCTATATATATGGGTGAGTTAGATTGAAATAGAATGCAACCCTTTGTATATATATATACACACTTATATTATCATCTCCCTTATGAATATGTACATGCAACCCTTTCGTTCGTTGGATCGTGTATTGTACATGCTAGCTTCTTACTAGCTTTTTTAATAAATTTTATATTGTCGTTCAAAAAAAATAAAAAATAAAAAAAATCTCCCTTATGAATATGTTCGTTCATTGTTTTATTTGCTTCATAGTTATTTTTCCTGTTTTTATTTCAGGCTGCCCATGAACTTAGGATTGTAAGCCTATTTAACATGATTTGCAAGCAACCTTCTAATAAGACTCCCAGGCTAAAGAGGGAATCAGTTTTGAGCAGTGTCGGATTGAAAGTCCTCATGGAGAATATGTGTCCGCCTAATGTTGTGGATGCCCATTTATCAAATTGTGCCAGCCTCAAGTATGACTGTTTGGATGATAAGATTGTCAACGTAGATCCAAGATGTTGCTTTGAATCTGAACACGTCTACCACACTTTATCGGAGACAGAGAATGACGAAAAGGACACGGTTCATCGGAAAGCATTGGTGGGAGATATTGGCCGACGTCCTTCAAAAGTCCGAATCCCAAGCAACATCCTTTCAATGGTTAATTACTTCTGTATGTCACGCTTCTTTCTCATGGAAAGCTATGGTTCTGATGATAATCTCTACTCGCACATGTTGGAGTTTTTCAATTGCTGTTTTGTCCAAAGCCAACCACTATCCCTTCTTGTTCAACTCATGCAAGTGCGTCTTTTTTTATATCAATTATTTTTACGCAGAGCGTTTATTTATATTCCAAATGCAAATGGAATGAATCTCTATCATAGGTGATGTCAGCCAAGCTCCTTTTGGCCTAGGAGGGTTTGGGTAACGGGTCAAAACGGGTCATTTCAGAAAAACGGGTCAAATGGGTGCGGGTCAAAGCGGGTCGGACCGGGTTGGAGCAGCAATTTTTTAATTTTGATGAATACATTCTTACCGATTATCATCGTTATTGGGGTGTGGGTGTGACGGATGTCCAAGTGTTGATGGAGGAAAAGAAGGCAAGAATTTTTCTAAACACAAAGACTTTGAGTAAAAAAAAGGCAAAAAGAATATGTATTTATATTTTCATTTAGTATTGATGTTATATACAACCTGATCAATAATTATTAGTATCTCTTTTATTTATTAAAAGTTTTTATATCACTTTGGTAGATATCTCAGTCACACACACATCCACAATCACACATCTTTTATTTCCATCACACACGCCACAATCATCCACAAATCAAAAACCCTCACCACCACTACCACATGGCTAGCCTTTGGAGAGCCGTGATGGGTGAATCACCCCCAAATCCCGACGACTACGACGGCGTGGAGTACTGGTCAAACCTAGAACGTACCGGGTGGCTCACAAAGCAAGGCGAGTAGATCAAGACCTGGCGTCATCGTTGGTTCATTTTGAAACAAGGGAAGCTTTTCTGGTTCTAGGAATCAATTGTCAGTTGTGGATCTCTTCCACGTGGCGTGATCCGGCTGCTTGCCTTAATGTTAAGATGCCCTCTTTAATTTCGAAAAGAGAGAGAGAGAGAGAGAAGGGTGAAGGATATTAAGTGAAAATGGAGAATGGAGAGAGAACTTTGTGATATGCCCACAAAATCACTAAGACCCGCTCAATTTGTTAGTTGTTACCCGCTCGACCCGCTCAATCTAAGTAATATTTTTAGGTGTCGTAACTAAGACCCGCCCATGTAAATTTGTATAGACCCAATTATACCCATTAAATAGAATAAGTTATCCAATGAAACCCAATTTAATTGATCTGGGTATGGATTGCCAGGTAAAAAATTTCCCAATGGAAAATAGTTTTTGCAAAAGCGTTTTACAACAACCATCCTCTCCAACTCATACACTCCAAAGACTTGGTAATTTATAAGTCATTGAACTAAAAGTCATGTTGCCGAATGCAAATAAGTTTGTAATAGCTTTTTCTAAAGCTTAATAAGTCATACTATGAATCCCATTGGGGATGATCTTCTCCTGTGTTTTGCATTGGAGTTTGATTCAGATATAGTATCTTGCAATAGTGTTTCTCATCTCCTTTGCCAATTTTTTTATTGCTCAATTTGCTTCATAATTGTTTTCTTGTTTTCATTTCAGGCTGCTTACGAAATGAGGGTCCAAAGCCTCTTGGACCTGACACGCAATGCCATTGTTCCCAAGCTCGATGGGAAGTCTGCTGATGAGATTCTCAAGATCTTCAATTTGCCCGATTTCAATCATAAAGTGTGGGAAGAGTCGTGGCTCCTTGAAGCTTTGCCTGTTAAAAAAATGATGATCTTCTAAGTGTTTTTGTTGCACTGGTTCGTCTTGTGTATGCTAATTACGTTATGTTTAACTATAAAACTATTACTATATTCGGGTAGCATCATAGAATCATAGATTACCACAATAGCATTGAATACCGGGGTAGCATCTCTTAAGGCGTTCACATAAGTATTCATATATAGTTCTAAGCACATTGTACTATAAAAACTATCGACACTCGTTTAGAAAACCGAGTACACTTTTCACCCCAAAGTTCAACAAAAGTAGGAGCTACGAAACTAACCTGGATATACGTCTGAGATTAAACAGTATGCACAAATAGAGAGAGTCAACCAGTACATGCGATAATTAGATCAATGATCTCACGTGCTAGAATAGCTCAATGTCTACGAATGTCCAAACCTAAGATATACAGATATGTTGGTGAGGATTAATGTCTCGCACTAAAAGGGGCCATGCTTAACATCTAATGAAATTCTTATTTCTTTTAAGCCATAAAATGCACTTTGTAATACTTGTACCATTTTCAAATCCTTTGTTCAATAATTCACTTTTTAAGTCTTATTTCCACTGATTTCTTACTCAATTTTCGTGGTCAAAATAAACAAGTTTGGTCTTGGCATTTTTATTTCAAGAACTTTCATATGTCTAGTATTTATGTGAATTTTTATGGAATTTATCATAGATGTTAATATTTATAAAAATTACTCAAATATAAACTGTGTTACAATGTTTCTGTTTTGTGTTTTCAAAAGTTTTACAAAAGTTATCCACCCAAAACATTTCAGAAAAATCCCTTTTTTTTTTACCATAATCCATTAACTTCTTAATCAAGTTCCAGTAGAAAAATAAAGTCTCCAATCATAAGGGTTTGTGAGATAAAAATTCTCAAAGTTGACCCATTCCTGTGACTAAAAATCCAGATTTGACACATTAACTTCAAAAATACATTTGACCAACTTTTATTTTGTGTTTGGACCGACTACTTGGAAATGAAAATAGACATCGACTACTTGGAATATGCCTAGCTCCTCGCGCTGTGTTGTTCTATTCTTTCTTCTTTCGCTGTGCTGTTCTCTTCTTTCCTCTCTCATTTGTTGTCTTTTATTTATATATTTAACTAGTTATTTTGTTTTATCTTGAATAGATACATAAATATGTGGTTAGGACTTGGGAAGAAGATGACTTATTTTATTTTATTTTTTAGTTTATTATTATTACTATTATTTTTTTTATTTAGTTTAAATCTTATATTGTTAAAGTTGTTTGAAATTAATTTTAATAAGTTTGTTTTTGTATTTTATTTTTTATTGTTAATGTCATGACGAATTAGTTTGATTTAGTTTGATTGTATATTTATCACAAATATTAATGAAATATGTTATTTCTAATTAAAATGTATTGTGTTTTTAATTAAATAAAGATAGGGTCCAAATGATAGGTGAATGGTTAAGGGAAAAAAGAGAAGGTAAAAGGGATGAGAAGGTGAAACTGACGTGGCAAGAAAAAGTGTAGGTGAAAATGGTGAACGGTTACGAATGGTCTTACAACACAGATTAAGAATCTGCCCAGGTTATTGAACAAATTAAACCCACCATTGTTTTCAATCAACGAGTTCCATTTATTAATGCACATATTTTCCTTGATCACAACACTTGTTTTGTTGCATCAATTAATATATGGCATACAAGTTTAGGGTTTCAGTTAACAAACACATAGCTATAGTTCGTTCACGACAGACTGAGGAATCGTGTAATCCTCAGTCCGTAAGTCCACCATTCATTTTTAATATGTATTGATTCGTTCATATCTAGATGTATTCATACGAATCTGTAATCATTTGACAGTAATAATAAAGGAATTCTTGTTTATCTCCTATTCATATTCGTGTATATGTATGTATTTATGCGTGAATTATAGCCTCATAATACACGAATTTAGGTGGATTCGGCACACCTGAATATCGTATAGATCTCGGATTTAGACGGTCTAAACGGACCTAACAGTTTTCCGGTAACGACTACCTTTTTTTCTTGTTTTCCGATTAACCCCCCCCCGTCCCCCCCCCTCCCCCCTTTGTTATTCTTTCTAGATTTGTGTTCAAACAATATGATACCCCCAACCTCTCACTTTCTTCTTCTTTTTTGTTGATGCAATTGATGGAAATGTGTGGATTTGCTGCAAGTTAGTTGAAACTTGAAAGGAACATAGTTCCTGGGCTTCTTAATTAGTGACGTAATGTGAAGACACAAATTTATTTCTGGTAATTAATTTGTGTTCATAGCATATCCTAAATGGCATAAATATTACACATCAATAAGCCATGTCATTATTTTAATTAACAAAAAAAGAAAAAGTAACCGGCTATCCTTTTAGCAGGTTATCCTTACATGATTTTGAACATTTTTACAAAGTTACTTATTTAAATGCGCAAGATTTTAGTTCATTCCTACTATGAACATTCGGTCAAAGTTAGTTACATTCCTAGATTTGGCAAGGAGGCCTGTTTCCTCACAAGAGGTCTCAGGTTCGAGTCCTACCTTAGGCATACTTGGGGGTGGCCACAAGTATTTAATTTTCACCTATGGTGGGTCTGGGCGAGTTTCCCCACCAGATCTCTGGGTTATAGGGGTTTCTCATCGAGGGACTTAAATTGGGGATCTGCTCTTCGATAGGGCTCTCTAACGCGGACCCGGTTAAAACAACGTATGTTAAACCTCCTGACATTCACGAGTAATTCACACCTTTCAAAAAAAAAAGTTACATTCCCATATACGAATTCCTATATAAATATATTTAACTATATAACAAAAAATATCAAGCTCATTTTACAGTTTCCAAAAGACTCAATTATCTCATCAAAATCTTGGTACAATAACATTTAAAAAAAAAAAAAAACTAAAATCAAATCGAAAACCAATCCAAACTGAACTGAGCCAAAACCGAATCAATGGTGAAATAGTCAAGTGTCATGTCTAATACCCAAGTATATGTGGCCCAAAAATTCATTTTTTGTGAGTGAGTGAGTGAGTGAGTGGTATATCGATATGATACAACAGTACCCATCAAGATCTTCAAACTCCTCACACTGGTAGGTTGATTTTTAATCAATCAAATATGCATTTTTCTTTATTAATATATTATTATTATTAGTTAATTGATACTTAATTGTAAATTTAGCTAATTAGGGGTTGTGTCGGACTTTTGATTTTTTAGTTTCTTACTTGTGTATCTATCGATATGATATTATACTACTACTAAGTCACACATATCGATCAATCAATCAATCAATCAATCAGATACATAACAACAACAACAACAATACTCAATCCTGGCAAGAGCCGGGGTTTGAGGGAGGTAAGATGTAGACGGTTTACCCCTACCCAAAGATAGAGAGGCTGCTTCCAGAAGGACCTCCGGCTTAGGGCTTTCACCCTTCTAAAAAATTCTCGACGACTTTGTCTCGATCTCAGATCTAGATCTGAGAGAGAGCCGTTAGAGAGTGTGAGAAAGAGACGAACTCTCTGTTACGATCCCACATCGGCCGAGTATGGGATTGGTTTGTGGTTTATAAGCCTAGGTGTCCCCTCTTCCTTTGAGCTAGCTTTTGGGAGTGAGTTCTACACCTAGCTTATGGCTTGATGCGAGCCTATTATGGGATGGGTTCATATCAATTGGTATCAGAGCCAGCCCTACCTTTCGAGGTTCCAACACTCGGAGTGGTGACCTATGGAGTGGTGGCTTGGACCCGAAAAAAAGAAGGGTGCCAACCGTGACCAACATAGCCGTGACCAACGAGCTCGGAGTGGTGGCCTATGGAGTGGTGGCTTGGACCCAAAAAGAAGAAGGGTGCCAACCGTGACCAACATAGCCGTGACCAACGAGGACGTTGGCTCTTCAAAGGGTGGGGTATTGTTACGATCCCACATCGGCCAAGTATGGGATTGGTTTGTGGTTTATAAGCCTAGGTGTCCCCTCCTTCTTCGAGCTAGTTTTTGGGAGTGAGTTCTACACCTAGCTTATGGCTTGATGCGAGCCTATTATGGGATGGGTTCATATTAAAGTTCGGAAAGACCACAACGTACTAAAGTTACGACAACGATTCTATATCCAAATAAATGAAACCGATACAATATTTTTAAATACGTTTTCGCTCAACTCAGTCGATTCTTTGAATAAACAAAATTCCCTATAAAATATTTCATAATATAATAGGGAAAGTCTTATGAAACAAACTTATTATGACATAATATTAGTACGTTATAATGATTATTAAGTGGGAAAAGAAGTTTTAGTTTTCCTGAAAATAATGTTAAATTTTTTATAGTAACATTAGACTAATAGGAGTAAGGCGTCTTCACCAAGTTTGCCGTCCCAAGAAGCCCCTTGCCGGCCCGCTACAGGACCCCCGAGAGCGTTTTTGGCCAAAAAACATCCCACCCCGGCTAATATTTGCCGCCTGGTTTGTGAGTGTTGTGTGTGTGTGTGTGTGTGTATATATATATATGTATGTATGTATAGTATGTATGTGAGTGGGGCTTCTAGGAAGCCTCAATCCACCATTTTTGGGAGCTTCTTTTCATCTTACGCACATGCTACGTGTTGTAAGACGCCCCCCAAATTTGAAGTCTTACTCCGTTCAGCCTTAGTATTTATGGTGTGACCAAATAAGAGTACATTGCGTCAATGTGTCCCCTTTAATTCATCAAGAACAGAGATATTTTTGCTATATTTTTAGTTAATTTTTGCAACATAAAAATTATAACATTTTGCAAAACCTTTATGTAATGAGTAATAAATAGTTTATAATTAATTTCACAATAACATCCAACCTAATATCTATCGATTGTGTTATTTAAGTAAAAATAATATTTTGATTTTGTTTGTAACTATTTCTATTATAAGTTATTTAGTATTTAATTACGACTGCTATTTAATTAAAATGATATTTTGATTTTGTTTGTAACTATTTCAACTATAATTTATTTAAGATTTAATTACGACTTTTAAAATGTCATATGTCATGCCAAAATAAAATATTCTCGAAAAGGTGTAGATTGACGGGAATACCTTTAATCCCTGGTATTTTTTGACGTAAGACATTTTCATTATACAAAGAATAGCTCAAGGCAATTCTCTAGCACCGTGGGTTGTAGGCAGGACTTAAGCTCATGATCTCCTTATTTGCAAAAGTCCTTATAGTGGGTCCATATGTTTTGCAAGTGTAGATACTACTTGATCTATGCTCGGTTGGTCAAAATAAAATATTTCACATTGGTTAGATATGATTTTTTTTTTTTACTATTAACAAAACTTATAAATTCACTTTATTAAAAACAGAAGTTAGAGAATATGATGTAATATAGAGGAGATGACACACGAAACTACTGTGCAAAGAACCAAATAAGAATTGATAGCAATACCCCAATAGTCCAATACTAGTAAGTGAATTAACTATTAGAAGTTAATTAAAAATGCTAAATTGTTGTTGATGATTAACTTATATACGCATGCAAAAATGTGTACACTTTTTCTATTATGTATATACTTTATACTTTATACATCTTGAATTTATATAATCAATTTTATACTAAACGTGAGAGTTTTTTTTTAATCAGACAACATTTATTTGAGCCTTGTGCTCAATATGACATGATATAATCATGTACATATAACTTTTTGTTAGAAGGCTTAACGTTTTATAACGAGTAATGAGTTTTGCATAACGCCCACACGTGCACACATGTGTATATAATATTAATATATATACATATATATAAATATAGGTTCTAGTTAAAATAAAACAAGTATTAAAATAAAACAAATAAAACAATCTTATTCTCTTAATTAAAAATCATTGTACATCATGAAAATCTTCGTGCATCATTGTTTATACTTGTGCTCTATGAATCTTCGTGCATCAGTTTTATCATGATCTAATGGTCAAGATCTTATCTTATTTGTTTTACTTTAATACTTGTTTTACAATAACCAACCCCTATATATATAATATGGATAGATAATAATAAGACCCAAACTATATAAATAGTAGTTAATACAATAGTAGTTAATACTTTTGTTTTTGCTTTTAATAAAATAAACTTTCAATTTTCAATTGTTAATTGATCTGGGCCTCTCCCTAAGGCTCGCCATGGGATTCGTCCACGAGCTCGTCGAAGATGACGAGATAGGCACGAGCTCGTCGTGGCTGTTCGTCAAAGGGGCTCGTCCAATACAAGAAAAGAAAGACGAGAGGGAGCGGGGAAGAGTGAGGCCCTTTAACGTGCAAACAAAAAAAAAATCTTTGAAATTTTAAAAAAAAGTATCCGTTATTTTGCAAATATCATCCATTCACCATTTCACTCAAAAAATACCATTTCAATCACAATACTTTGCAAATATCTTTTATATAAACCAACACCTACAATCAACAACATGGTTGCATCTTCATCATCTCCTAATCATATGACGGCTGATCAAGTGAAAGATGCAATCCATCGAGATATTGAAGATGACAAGAAGTTTCAAGAGGAGGTTATAGCAGTTGTTGAAAAATTATTGAAGAAAAGGCTGCAAGCGCACAAGCAATCGAGGAACTACGACAGGGAGACGGCCAAATTCCCTGCTTGAATTACTTTATGTTAGCTATCTTTAAGACAAGTACAATCGAAACACTTTAATTGCTGCACAAATTTACGATGGTGTTATAACGTTGGGATATCAAATGACCTTTGCTTAAAATTGGAAAAAAAAATGTCGATGAACAAAAATCAATCGATGAAGTGAAGGTTGCGGTCCATCGAGATTTGTAGTTTTTTTTAGTATTGTAAAGGTTTTTTTTTTTATTCTTAGAATTTGTAGCTTTTTCTTTAGGAATTGTAATGTCTTTTTTTTATTCTTACGATTTGTAGTTCTTTTTTTTAGGAATTGTAATATTTTTTCTTATATTCTTAGGGTTTGTAGTTTTTTTTTTTTTTTTTAAGGAATTGTAATATGTTTTTAGTGAAATGTTAATTTTAGGATTAATATAATATTTTGTTTTTATTTTATTATTTTTATTATTTTTATTAATTTTTGGGTAAAGGGTTACCCCGGTAAAATTCATTAATAAAACCGAAACATTACAAGCAAATAGTGTGACTGGGTATCACACTAGTTCATGCATAGGACAAGCCCTATGTATGTTAACAATTATAATCAATGATAATCTATCTATCCAAGTAAAAAACTAGCCTATCAATTATAAAGTACGATAGACAGGACCAATCAAAAGCAAAAAAAGACACCTAGTGACACAACACGACTAAGTGTTATCAAGTATCTCTATTTCTTCATCTACATCTGCATCAAAATCTTCGTCTGTGGTTGGACTCGAAACAGTTTGTAGTACTGGACCAAGTTTTTCCCCATAATCAGTAAGATGATCGTACCGATTAGTAGTACTTACCTTTGAAGAACTAGCCCCTGCAGAAGACAATACCATACTCGGTCTGGATACAGGCTTGTAAACAAATTGTTGTTTCGGTTTTGTTTGTCTTTTCGACTTGCTCTTGACAACCTGAAAGCCCTCGTCGACCACTCCCTCTTTGTCCACTTGCTGTTGACTCGGTTTAACCTGCTTGGGACATTGCCTTGTCTCGTGACCAAACACTTTGCATTTAACACATCTGGGTGGTTTCCATTCATATTCAACTGCCATTTTGTGTTTTACATATCCATCGTCATCAAGAATTGGAATGGCCAATGAAATCTCATTTTTGAACTCAGTATCAGCTGAAATTTCAACTAGAGCTCTAGCATAACTACTCCTTCCCCAAGATTCCATACACATAGTAGCAGTGTATGTATCCAGAACTTTTGGCGTACCCAACCTAGATGCTAACAAACTGAGCCCATCTTCAGTATATGCAGTCATAGGCACATTATGAATTTTTACCCATGTAGCAACCGATTTTATATCCTGTTTTTCCAATTGAGCCGTAGGTGACCAAATGTTCAGAAAGATAGGCACATTACGAATAAGCCACGGCCCATTCTCTAGAACATTCTGCATACCATCCTTAGAGGTAAACTTAAAGAAAAAGAAACCATTAGAGTTCATCATTATTCGTTGTAACCCATATTTTGCCCAGGCGTTCTTAACAAAGTTTTCCACTACAGGATATGCCTGCCTCTTGCCCAGAAAATAGCCAAACAAAGTATTTGCAAATCTACTTTGCACTATTTTAACCGATTCTTTAGGAAGAACAACATCAACATCATCCATTTTTTTCACATGATTCAAGATAACGAAAGTTTACCTGTTTTTTTTTCTCGCCTTGTAATTTTGAAGCATATGAACCTGATGGGACTGAAACAGTTGTGTGCAAAGCCACTGATTTTCCATTATCAATACGAGTCTGTTCTTGCGCGTGACTAACTGGACCACTGTTTTCGTCCTCATGAACTGCCTTATTCTCTTCTATTGTACCACCACCATTGGCTTCCTCATCCTCACTAGGCAATTCATAAACTTGAACATGCTCAGCAAACCTCACTTTACTCGGACTACTTCTAGTGGGTTTGCTAGCCAAAACTTCATCCAAATTAACCTGTTCGACATCAGGAACTTTCTCAACACAAGGAGGTGGAATCGGCAAGTCGTCAACACTGATTGAAGAGGACGCAGATTCCGTTTCACCAACATTAGGATTTGCAACTTTTTTTGGGGTGCCTCCCTACTTCTTTTTTCCGGCCATATTACCAGAACGTAATTTCATGCCCTTCAAAAACACATCTAAGTGATGAACAAACTGCTGTAGCCACAATTGCAAAATGCAACAATTGTAAAACAACCAACGCCGCTAATTGATGAAAGCCAACAGCACTTAAACACCAATGAAAGACCACCGACCCACTAAATGAAAATTGTGAAATTGATATGAGTAATGGGATCGGAAACCATTCTTCACCGACCCATTTACACAAGTAATTAATAGGTATGAATTAATTATATGAAAGAGCAATTAATTAAAGATCGAATGGAAATAATGAAGAAACGCACAAAAGAGTTACAAGCAACTAATCGCAACAATCAATTAAAGCCAAGAAAAATCCCGCACCAACCCACTAACTAATCTATATGAATTAATAACCAACCGGAGGCCATAAATCGTTGATAGATTGGTTGGAGAAAATCAAGTGAGAAAAATTCGAGGATCAAGTGCCGCCGCCAATCGCCCACATCCCTTACATGTTTATTTTATAATAGGAGGATGTTGAAATATGCATTAGTATTTTAAAAAATTCATACAATTTTTGTTACTTTTGATTTTGGATGTTTGTTTTGATTAATTAAAAATAATTGATATATTGGTTTTGTTATAATTGAATAATAATGTTATAGTGGATCCCAATAATGTTGTTTTTAATAAGTTTTCATTTTAATTTGTGATTTATATGTCTGAAGATATCAAGCGATATCAAGTTTGACTGAGCTACGAAATTACCAACAAGTATTTTGTAATGGTTTATGGTTCTCAAACCGGTTTTATTAGTTTTTATTTCTGCAATTAATGTATGCAAAGAGTATCATTGACGAATTTAGTGGCATTCTCGACCTTACAGTCCCATATATTCTTAACAAATAATGTTGCAGGGGAAAAACGTGGAACACCTGAGGATCCAACTTAGTGATATAAAGTCTGCGACTAGGAATTTTGCGGAAAAATACCTTATTGGGTCTGGTGGATATGGTAGGGTGTACCGAGCGAAACTTGATCATTATGATAGTGGAAATTCCTTGTATGTAGAAGAGAAGGATAGAGATGTAGCTATTAAATGCATCCTTGGCACACAAGGAAAGCAAGGATTCCTTGTAGAAATCGAAATGCTTACTAAATGTAAGCATGAAAACATAGTCTCTCTTCTTGGATTTTGTAATGAAGATCCTCATATGATCCTTGTTTATGAACTTGTCATAAATGGGAGCCTTGATGATCATTTGAGAAGCACAAGCACAACTAACTACATCAATCTAACATGGGCTCAACGTATAAATATATGCCTTGATATTGCCCGTGGATTGCATTATCTTCATACTGATACAAAGGACAAGCCAACCATTTTACATCGAGACATAAAGAGCGCAAACATTCTATTGGACAACAATTGGAATGCGAAGATTGCTGACTTCGGGTTGTCAAAACTACGGCCTATGAATCAAATAGGGAGCACCCTTAAGACTAATATTTTAGCTGGCACAGAAGGGTATATAGATCCAGAATATAAGGCGACGGGTAAGTTGAAGAAAGAATCTGACATATACTCTTTTGGAATAGTATTATTTGAAATAATATGTGGGAGGTTGGCATATGATGAATCTTTCTACGTCCACAATGACAAGGGGATTCCATCTGTTGCACGAAGACTCTTTAGTGAGGGAAGATTAAAAGAAATGGTAGATCCAAATATAAAGCAAGCTTATGGAAATATCTTTATGATAAATAGAGGACTCAATCAAGATTCTTTGGACACATTTTCAAGAATAGCATATCAATGTATAGAAGAAGCTCAATCAAAGCGTCCAACAATGGCAACTGTCATCAGTCAACTTGAAAAAGCATTATCCTACGAAGTAAGTCATTGTTTACAAAATATGTCTCTCTTCTTTTCTTCCTATTATTGATCCCCACTACGTTCCAAACTAATCGTTGAATTTATGTTCCCAATTAAGATTGAATTCCATAGAACAAACAGAAAGATATATATATATATATATATATATTTAACATGTTACATTTTTTAATTCATAACTTATTTCTTTATATCAATATAGTAATTATCAAAAAATTATGTTTAACACCCATCTTTAAAAATACCGAATTTCAAAAAAATTTCAACTTTAAGACCACAATGGCGGAAAAAGGTCTCACTTTATTTAAAACACATGTCAACCATATCAATCATAAATGGTTGACCACAACAATGTTTCAAAGGTGTTACTAAATCGTTTACAAGAAAGCCGATATTCAAACCCTGCGGGCCTACACGAACCCAAAATTAAAGCACACATCATTATTCATTAAAGGAAACTAGCGGCTAAGGGCATCTAAGCAATCCAATAGTCTACCCATTCCTCACCACGTCTACCTTCATCCAAGCTACACTGCGAGACATAATCGACAATGCAGAAACAAGTGTCAGCTTTATAATGCTGAGTAAGATAAAGGTAAATCACCAAAACATTTATATATGTATTAAACAATTTATCAAACAGTTACATATACTTTTACCATTAGTGTTGACCACAATTATATAACCTGTACATATAAAGTCAACATACACAAACAATAGGATTCAACAAACAATCCTACATGTGCCTATCATAATCAATCTCTTATAAGTTCCCTAACTCAATAATAAGGAATCATATCTCAATTGCGAGGACCTCCATGACAACATAATGGAATACACGCAATCCTCGTCTTAATGATTATGCCAACAATATCAAACATTAGTAGACAGGTCCAAGGACCAAAGGGGTGTCTACTATCCGACGTGATGGGTGAGCAAATTCATGCGGTACGTCGGTGTCGTTCAGGAAATGCATAATCAATTCCCGGAATATGTGCTATACACAAATAGGTAGCTAACCTACACACACATTCAATCACATTATTTCCACCTTGGGTTATGTCTAGAATACCCGTGGACATCTAATTACATGGAGCCAACAACACAAACGCCATGGGATAAGCTTATCACTCAACTTTATTTATACTCGAGTAAATCTCACTACCTATAGGCTAGCTACAACATTTGCTACCTATAATGTCAATTTCATTATCTATAGGCTAGTTACAACATTTGCTACCTATATTTATCACAACAAGGGCCCCTATCATTGTGTACTAGTGATCATGGTAAACCTATGATTACTAGTGTCGTCACTACAAATTCATATATCATCACAAGTTAATATTTACACAAACATATAAATAACTATATATATAATCATGATAAAAAAAAACATATGAAATATCTATCTAATTCCAAATAAACATACAATCTCATTAAGTCCCCAAAACACCCTCCCATCATAGTTCAACCAAGCATATGAACTTATGGGTGTCAACAATTCCAAGGACAGACAATCAAATCCCAATCACCCGCATAATAGTTCAATTCTCATATTCAAACTATAGGTGAGTCAAGACAATCACAATGGGTAATCAACAATCCCATCCCACATATATATACAATAACAGTACCTCCATGGTTTCTCATAACAATTAAACCCTTCCCCAAATGCCCAACACCAATTAGGACACGAGAACATGTTTTAGTTATATTAATCATTTGAAAACCGGACGTTTTGATTGTGTCTCACAGGGATATCCAATATCTTACCTCAATGCAAGCTTATAGTAAAGCAATCAATGATTTCCAAGCTTTATAGGAGTTTCCACAACCTAAGTATATGATATAATAACTTAGTTTACACAATCAATTAAGCCATCAAAACCGGACTCTATTTGAGATGCTTTTTTTTTTTTTTTTTTTTTTTTTTTTGTATAACCAAAGTTATTAAAGACATGGGCTCTTAACAGCCTCTAATACTACATCATAAGGGTCTTCATGATTTTTTACAGAATTTTCCAATATGTGAAACTTGTTCAAAAGGTCACCCAAATTCAGCTTTTCTGTTTCCGACCAGCAACTGACACTTTCTGGAAAACAACATTTTCGACTATTTTCAAAGCAAAATCAAAGAAAACATTGTTCTAGTAGAATTTAGTAGACACATATAGCTTTTCAAAGATATAAGGATCATCTCCTAACTCCTTAAAATGAAAGAGATATGGTCTTTACAAGATGACGAAAATTTCAGTCCTAACAGCCCCTTGTTTTCGCAAATCATTTCGACTTTCAAGCATTTGTTTTGAAACCCAAACCCATCCCTAAGCATCCTAACCTGGAAAATACTTAATCAAACATATTGAAACATTACCTCACTGTAATTTAAGCTATGGAAGGATTTCAGGACAAAACAACTCCAAAAGATCGACTTCTTAGACTCCAAAAACGTTGAACCCAACTTGGAACTTCAAGGAATGATCCTAAGACTTCAAGAACTGAATTTTGCTAGATGATTGATAATAATTTCGGACTAAGAGAGATTGGGGGGGGGGGGGGGGGGGG
>JAOXNX010037083.1:0-15722 GCA_028566075.1 Solidago caesia | reverse complement strand
GTAAAAGGCACTCGCCAAAGATTGTTGAGCCTTTGAGGGGGCGGTGTCCTTGTTAGAGAAACCGCCTAGATCAAAATCTGGGAGGGATGCATGTAAACACCCCAACACCTGTTCATAGTCTGAGTCAAGACCAGCGACCCCACTGTCTCGTAGGATGTGATCCTGCAACTTCCATGATTGAGCCCTTGAAGCCACGAAAGCATAGGTGGAAACATCCTTAGCCGTAAGGAGCCCCAACCCTCCAAAACGGATTGGGAGGGAGGCTATCCTCCACTGTAAATCACCAAAGTATGGGCCTCCACTTACCACAATATCTTCAATAGCACCCCTGAGTCCTTTGTCAAATAGGGACACCGCCTCCCCAGCAAATATAGGTTGGCAAGTGCGCAGGCCGAACAACAGCTTAGCAACACCCATACACGAGCGCAAAAGGAGAAGCTCACTTTGAGGGTCCCGCAACTGGGGGAGGCACCTCATAAGGTCTACCGCACTAGAGGCCCTTTTCACAGCCAACCTGCTAATATAACCTGCATCCCTGCTGACAGCTCCCCCCAGAAGTTTCACCCCTCTATCCGGCCTCCCAATGTCACTAGGAAAAAGGCCTTCTTTCACCTTCAGCCCATTACATGACGGCCAAAAAACCTCAGTTTTCTTGATGTTGAGCTTGAGTCCCAAGGAAGGACCCTCCTCCCTAATAATGTCTAAAGCTTTAGCCACCTCCTCTGCGTCACCTATGATCGTGCCATCATCCAAGTACCAAGCCTGGAAAGGAAGGGAACAGGTATCCCTCACACGGTGAACGAGCGGGTGCAGAACAAGGGCAAAAAGGAGAGGACCCAGAGGATCCCCCTGTTGGACTCCAGTAGAAGACCCAATGCAAGTGTCCCCAACGTATAATCTGGCCGGTTGCGCATATAGGAATTGAACCCAGGGGGAAATAGATGGGCAGCGCAGGCGGACCTCCCGCAGGAGGGCCGTCCTATCCACAAGATTAAAAGCATTCGAGAAATCAACGGTAAGCATAGCTAATGACCCATCCGAGTGGAAAGAATTAAGAAACCTGTTCGCGCTATGAAGCACAGCCTCCGCCCCATTCGGGATCCCAACCCCAAATTGAAAATCCCCTAAATAAATTGCCATTTCTTTCCCAACCTTCCTCATAGCCACTTTTGAGACCAGCCTCCTCCAAATAGCACCAACAGCAATAGGTCGGATCCCATTGTCCGGCTTGAGAAGTGGGGTTAGAGGAGCCGAGGCAATGAACTCTGCAAGAATCCTGGGGCAATTTCCTCCCAACCAAAGGTTAACTACATCAGAAATGGCCACTAACAACCCAGAGGCGGTCGCAGATCCTTCTCCGCAAAGGGCGTCTAAAAGATGTTGGGCCCTAAGGCCGTCTCTGCCACAAGAAGTCCCTTTTGGAAAGGATTTAATGCATCCGACCACACAATCCTTGTCAACAGTAAGAGCTGGTTGGGTGAGCATAACAGAAGGCAACACTGGCGGGGGCAAGACCGGGTGTTTATCGATCAAGGCTTTTAAGGTGGACTCACCGAGGGGTGCAACACCAGAGGAACATAACACCTTTACCGCAGCTGTGAAGTGACCATCAGCCACTTTTCGAAGACACTGTTTAACGTTGGAACTTTTTTCCGAGGACCCCTTCCTGGGGCTCGAGTCTCCCCCATTAGGCGAATCCAGAAGGAGAGAAATCAGTTCACTGAACCCAGACCCATCTTTCCACAAAGCAAGGGCTTGCTGGATGCTATGATATTGAAGAGACTTTCGATTCCCCGACCGGCGTTCTTGCCGACAGGACGGGCGAACCGCCCTCAATGTGCAACGAGGCAAAAGTAGAAGTTTAACCCAAGCCTCAACAGAACCAGGGGCTGCGACAACTTTACGCAATGCTAAGGTCAACGCTTGCGCAAATGCCAAGCGGCAGCCATGAGGAATACTTTTGACAGTTTTAATGGGTAAAGAAAATACATGCTCAAGCATGGTGATATCTGCGGGCAACCCGCCTGGACGATTGATCACCAAAACCTCGGGAGACTCGCGGGGTTTAGAGATCCCCACAATAAAATCATCCACCCCCCCGGAAACTGGCACAAAAGTAGAGATGCTATCAGTATGATGACACCCTCTACTGAGAGCATGCAACGACATACATCTCCCGCACAACCACTGGCTAAGCATCACCAAGGCTTCCCCCACAACCTTAAAAAGATCCGAATCTGAAGACATGGCATCTCTTAAAACATTTTTCCTATCATCCGACCCCAAATGATCCCGTTTTAAGTGAGAAAGTAATCTTGCATACCCAGAGGAGCCAGGTCTACCGTCTTTGCAGGAATGAAAATTTTTAAATGGACATGGCCACACCCCACAAATGGAGCTAGAGGTAGCCCCGTCCAAAGGGCCACTACAGACCCGTCTAACCGACATATACAAAACCCCCCTTTCTTTTTTTTTTTTTTAATATTTCCAATTAAAACTCAGAATTTAGGATATTTGCGAAATAGAATGTGAAATTAGGGTATGATCGAGAAATTGGGAAGTTTTTGATGAAATCTGGTGTGGAATTAGAAAATTTAGCGTTTTGATTGAAAATTAGAAACCCTAATTATAAGGGGATTATCATTATTAGGAATGAAAACGAGAGAAGCTAGTAAGGATTTGAGAAAGGATTTGGGAGAGATTTAATTTGGGAGAGACAGGATTTAGGATTTGAGTGAAAAAAGATTTGATTTGGGTGAAAAAAAAAAAAAAGATTTTCAGAAGAAACCTGAAAATAGTTGCTCATTGCTGAAGATGGATGGAAGGAATGACGGAATGAAGAAGAGAAGCATCAGAAGCGGGAGAATCTCGCCAAAGAAAGCGGGAGATTTATTTAACTGAAGTTTAAAATCTAATTAACAAGAGTTTTATGTTAAGCTCTAAAGAATTCACTAACGTGTATTATTTATGAAAAATAGTTAATTAGTTCATTTAAGAACTAATTATTTAATTGGTGTCTTTGTTACAATGAATCAAGCACCTTTATTTTGTGTTCTTAAAATACATATTCAAATGTTTTTTCTTAAATTTAGAATTCATGCAATATTTCAGACTTCAAGCAACCATTCTCTAGAACCATAGTCATGGGCACCAGTAAGGTTGTAAAACTCTCTCGAGTCAGCTGAGTATTCGAAATAAACTCTTGACTCCCTTCCTCACCGAGTCGAGTCTGAGTCACGAGTTCTCAAACCTTGATACGGACAAAATGATGATAAAACGTGAATATATCAATTAATATTATGTTTAATTTTCAAGTTTTGAAGTATTATGTTAGTTTTTCTAAACAATTATGTTTAAGTCTGAAGTTTCTAATATATTTTTAAAGTTCTATTACACATAATTTCAAAAATTATTATGATTATATATAAAATCCCAATCCGGGTACCCCGAGTCGAGTCCGAGTCACGAGTTCATCAACCTTTGCACCACCACTGGTCACACAAACAGATTGAAACAAAACAGATCGACTCCCAACTAGACACCTTTATAAATTATAACCACCATCAAAAACAAGTGCATAGAAACCTATCGTCACTCTAGAAGCTCTTATATTGTATTAAAGACCATGAATCACTACGATTACATATACATAATCAAAAGCTCTAGTCAAGTTAACCCTCTACTATAGCTTCATCTACACCTCTTAACAAATTTCTAACCTCTTTGCTAGCAAATTACTGTACTAAATTTGATTATCATTTAGAAAAAAATAACTAGCGAATATGGTCACTAAGATATAATTGACAACATTTTCTTCAACTCTCTAACTGAATGCTATATTTCACTAAGATCCATTTAAAGACCCATCGACTTGCAATTTTCCATAAGGTTGACAACCCTTACATTAGACCGCCTCGAGTCTATCGTGAAAGAACTAAAATCAAGTTAACCTATCTGCTTAGATAGCGACTCAACCGACTAAACCTAACTAATCAGTCCCCTGAAGTAAGTTTTCTTATAATTAAGGTTCCTTCTGAACTCGGATTGGGACAGAACCAAGAAAACTTTCCAAATGTCCCCCATACATTACAAATTTTAAAGGAAAGAAAGTTAATATTAATTAATTAGGTTAGTAAAATGGCAAGTTAACAAAACATAACTAGGTCAGAAACCAAGCAAAGCTTGTAAAGTCAAGACTGAAGAAACGACGTCCAAGAAGCTGCAGCTGAAACTGAAGCTAAAGCTATTGATCCAAGAAGTTGAGGTGGCCACAGGCAAAATCGGTAGTCTAATCTTAAGTGCATGTACAACACAGGGCACCCTAATTGAAATGAAAAACCTATTTTCTATTAGATGTAATGTATAATGGCCCTAAATCTGCACAGATGTAATCAGCTTTAAAGGCTTTCTTTTTCTACCTCTAAACCATTGGGCCAAAAAACTTGTAACTTTGGAGACTGTCCTGTCCTACACAAATTCCTCCGACTAACAAGTGCACATTTATGTCTATATCTCAAATTCTCTTGTAAAACAGAAAACATAGGCTGCAGATGTCTTGATCTGGTCTTCACTAATGGGGAAGACCGTCATTAAATTCATACCACTGCTCCCCACACTGCATCAAGAAATAAACATGTTAATAATAATGGCGCTAAGTAACAGAATAAATGGTACAGTTTACCTAGATGTGGCAAAAGAGTAACACTTTGGGGCCAGGCCAGGGCTGGTCTACCCATAAACACTAACTTATCCTTTTTTTAAACTCTAAATAAATGACGTGCTGAACGTTATTTTGATAAAGAACATGCAACATTTTAAGAATTATGTACTTGAATACACTCCGAATAACATTTTTAACCAGTTTTCTTATTGGTCAAAATTTCTAGCTCAACCCATTTCACACAATAGAGACGATACATAAATACAATCAACCCAAAGCAGTGTTATATTGTGAGTATATATTTTTATCGTGTTTTGCTAAATAACTTTTATGGCAGCAGATTCTAGAGAGTTCGAATTCATTTGAATGAAGAATTTGACATATGCTTCTGTGACCCAAGTGAATAAAAGAGCGGAAAATTATAACAGCAAACATCAATATTTTTAATGCATCAATGCATGCACATGGAAATCTACGCTTAACAGTATGTAAAAGACAAAAATAAGTGAATGCGTGACTTACTTGAGCAAAAGCAGTGTAGTGGCCACCACCCATTCCACCATAGTGGTTACTGACAGCATACAGTTTGTACCGAAAAGAAGGCTGTGAATCCTTGTGAACGGTGTAATTTGAAAGGTAAAAATCATCCATAGGGAAGTCAACAAAAGTTTCTAATTTGTCCTACAGAAACCGGTTGTATGAAAATCTCTTCAAATGAATAATCAGAACTTCTGGTAATCTCCAGAGATCCAACTTTTTGCTAGCTTGGCAATGCTTCATGCATTTAGGGCAGTACCTGAAAATATTTAACTTAAATTCAGTCTGGTTGGACTGTAATTCAGAATTAACATGGGTACTTAATGACAGGAGAGTTTAGTAGCGCTAGCAAAATAGGTGGGTCAAGCAATCGGGTCCAACTTTTTAGTATGGGTCTGGATTAGATTGGGTTGGATCGTTGGGTAAACCCATAAGTAGTTTTTGTCGAGCTTTTCTAAAAGTTGAAATATAATTAAGAAATAAGAATTAAGACTACTAAAACTATGTTATGACAATAATCAATCTATTTTTTTATAATTCGATTTAGGAGGCTATAAGCACTTAAATACACTTTGGGCGGCTGTTACCCCTTTGACCTGCCCAGCCCGTTTCCCTTTAAGCTGTTTTTCATTATTGAAGGGGTCAAAACAGCCACCTTAGTAGCATGACATAACACATGTCTTCAGGTCCCAAGGGTTCTTCCTTCACAAAGGGACTTCCTTACTGCTGGGCTGTTAACCCGTTGGTTATTCCACACATATTCACAAAACCTCTAGGTTGGTACTTGGTGGTCCACCTAATCGCTTTTAATAGCATCTCGCAATTTAAATTGAAACTTATCTACATAAAAATTATTATATTTATTTACCAAATCAGATGCATATTTAAGCATACCAAACAATATACTTAAATGGTCATTTCATTCTTTCAGGTCAACCAAACATAATGACGGTAACTATGTAATGACTCATTCAGTTACCTTGGCCATTCCATCCAGTAAAACATCCCCTAATAAAAGATCAAAAATGATATACTCCGTAATAAAAGAAACATAAGCTTACTCGTCAAAATGAAAATGTGTAAACACAACTAAAGGCAATGCATCCTCATCCTTTAGTAGCCTGTAAGCAACAAGCTTATCATTATCCCTAACCAGCTCTATGGAGTCAGCTGGCTTATCCAAGAAATGAAGAATGCAGTTGTTGTATACCTGTACAAAATTCCACAGGAAAAACAATAAATTTCCATACAAGGGAACACATAAAACCTTAGAAAAGGTTTCTTGGTACATACCTCAGCTACCAGTAATGTTTCATGATCCCCCAAAGAACAGGCAGTGCTCAAAGCCCAAATAAGATCCTTAAACTTTCCATTTTTGGGAACAGTTGTATGAAAATCTCTTTAAATGAATAATTAGAACTTCTGGTAATCTCGAGAGATACAACTTTTTGCTAGCTTGGCAATGCTTCATGCATTTAGGGCAGTACCTGAAAATATTTAACTTAAATTCAGTCTGATTGGACTGTAACTCAGAATCCACATGGGTACTAAATGACAAGAGAGTTTAGTAGAGATAGCAAAATGGGTGGGTCACGCAATCGGGTAACATGTCACACAGGTTCGGGTTGAAACATATTTTTAGTACGGGTCTGGATTGGACTGGGTTGGATCATTGGGTAGACCCGTAAGTAGTTTTTGTCGAGTTTCTCTGATAGTTAAGGTATAATTAAGAATTAAGACTACTAACACTATATAACGATAATCAATCTATTTTTTTGATATTACATTAACAAATGAGCAAAACTTTCAAAATTCTGCATCAAATAATGTCAGGACACCGGGCCAACTAAAAGAAAAACAAGTTGTAGAAGAATTAAAAACAAAAGGTAGCGTAAGTGCATAACACCATTGGACATTGTGTTTATACAGTAAGATCTAAAGAAAAGCACTTTAAATCGGCATATCGGTGCTTCTATATCTAATAATCTCCACTCCTAAATAGTCAAGAGGACCAGGAACCGCCACATGAGGCTTTCCAACTACCACACGTACAGCGGATATCTGTGAGTGATTCTTCAATGTTGTAGTTGCAATGAGTTGAGCCACCGATTCTAATAGATTCTGGGAAGGACCTTCTACGATATTTTTCACAATGCTGTCACATTTGATCACAAAGGAGAAAACGTAAATTATTTCAAGATCATAATCGCAACAAATATTCAAGAACTTTATTATAGAGACCGAAAAGAAAGTATGATCAGCTAACATAGCAAGATCATTTGAATTCAAATGTTTCTCTAATTTTTAGTAAACTACAAAAAACGCCTGTGCTTAAAAAATTTCTTGAAATCACTTGGATGTATTTTCTAATTTTGACAATTTCACCTTTACAAGGTTTACATTGCACCTCAATTGGTTCTATAGTATCTACAAGTGCACAATCAAGTCCCCCTTCGTTACAAGTCCCCCTTCGTTACAAGTTACAATTCGTGTTACTTTTTGGTAGATTTTTATGGTTTGGGGTTTGTGTGAGTTATTTCATCTTCTGAGTTCCTTCTTAAGTTTTTTTTTGGGTAACATCTTCATGTTCTTAAAATGATGAAGGACAATACTTTTTAAAACCCAAAACTTAAAAGTCAAAATTAACAATCTCAAGTCAAAGCCAAAACATATAACACAAATCAAAGAACAACTTTACACCCCAAATCTATTACAGTAAAATTTAACACTTCATTTAAAATTCTTATTGACCTCAAAATTCGTTTGAAATTTATAAGTAAAAGAATTCTTACCGATAGATGTCTGTGTAACTGACTGTATCAGACATGTTGTCAGTGTGACCAGGCGTTCGAAGATCCATCCAAGCATCTACATCTATCTTGAACTTCTGACCCAGTTTCTTTTCCTCCTGCTTCACTCCATGATAACCATGAAACATTAGCCCTCTTAGTATCAACTTGTCTACTAACTTTGCCCCATCTGATGTCATTTTTCTTAAGAAATATCTTCACCAAATTTCTATTTGTTTACGCATATACTATTTCTCGTACTATAATATAAAAGAGCACTTAATGTTAAAAGCCCATTAAACCTTTCTACTGAATCTATGTGCAAATCACAAAAAGAATAGATCGTATTCACCAGATAACAAAGCAATTGAAATGAAAGCACAAATAATGGAACTATTAGTAGCATAAGCAAAGACTACCAGAAGTAGTTAAGTCCAAATGTTGGTTATACTGTTTACCAATCAAACACCTAAATGAACATAAACAGAAAAGCATAATCAAATGACCAAAATCAATTCAACTTAGGAAGACTTTAGAGCTGTAATGTTGTGGTGCATCCAAATGTTGCAAAAACAGTCCTATTTGAAGGTAATTGTCATTTATCAGAACAAAATTACATACATATAGCTAGGACAAATATTGAGAAAGGACTGCTATCTTTTTGACATGCTAAGGTATCGAGGATCAGAAGGTTCCCTCCATCTATCCCCCTTTTTTTTTACATAATAATCTAAAATTTTGGTATCTCAAACCATTGAAAACTCTTAACCAACATTGAAACATGTTCTACATCCACTCAATCTGCTAAAAAAGCATGCACATATGTGACCCACATGCAGTGACGGATCCAGGAATTTTTTTTTCCTGGTTCATATCTGGATCTATCACTCTAAAACATGTGGTTCGTTAAAAAATCTCTATTAAAAGTACCACTACGGTTCGGAAGTTACCTGGTTCGCTTGAACCACCTATTTCCTACATAAATCCGTCCCTGTAATGGATTGGTTCTAATTAAATCCTTGTTGACAAATATAAATATGAATTATGATCCAAAGATTTTGGCTTATGCGAATACGAGTTGAATCATTCCCCCGGCCGTGTGAAATTAGAATAGTACTACGTATTATGCTTTGTGAATATTGTCTATTATGACGCATTAACACGTGACACACTAAATCTCTTGTTATAATTATAATTAATAATATGTCACTAACAATATATCATGACACATCATATAGTTTTCGTGATGCATGATCATGTCCTTAGATAATAATATTATCACACTAAGTTAAGTTTTAGTAGTAGTTATTTTAGTTTTCATGATGAATGATCATGTACGTCTTTAGATAACTTATTTATCACACTAAGTTAAGTTTTGGTGGCTATATAAGTTATCAGTTTAGATGCATGTATTTAGAAATATAAAGTTTATTTTTTAATAACATTTTATATATCTAGATAATAGGCGATTTATCGAATCAACTTTGGTATTAACTGATTTACCACTGTTTTAAGATATTTGCATACTCGTGTTTTGGCATGGATTAAATAAAAACGTAAAAGATCCTTTACAACGTCAAAAATCCCCATTACGATCAAATAAAAGCCTAATACGGTTCACCTTTCCTATAAATCTATAATGTCGATTCGTTGCCCATTAACATATATATATATATTGATAGTTTTTTAGTTTTATCTTAACGTAAATTTATATAGAACATATTTACATATTGATCATAGAATTAGTCAATATATAGGGACTGATAATGGATCGATTACTAAAAAACTTTTCATTTCATGTTCTTTTTTAAGAAAAAGTCTAATTCAAAAATATATATATACTCTTGGTTTGCTAGAAATAGTTAAAAGATACTCCTATTACTGTATGATATGAAGTGTTGTTTTAAAAAGGATATTACAATATGACATGAAATGTTGTTTTTAGAAAGACAACATGAACATCACATATATTAATCCACATATTAGACTATATATATATATATAAAGTCTTTGGATAAGTTAATTTAAATGTGTTTGAATGTCTAGTCATTAATTAAGTATGTTTCGGATAAGTTAAGTATCTAACCGAAAGTATAGTAGCATTATCACAAGTCAAATTGACCTCAATTGGATATAAAAAAAAGAAAGAAACTGTTCAGTGTCGGTTTCTGCGGGCTTTGAGCCCCAATACCTCGACGGTGTATGGGGGAGGTTAAGATGTAGGCATATCTTACCTCTACCTAAGTAGAGAGGCTGCTTCTAATTTTTTACCTAGATGGTAGAAAAGGCCCCCTAACCTTTGCATGGGATGAGGATCGAACTCATGACCTCTGTCTCCAGAGGCCAGAGTGTTTACCACTGATCCAACCAGGCTGCTTATTCAATTGGATATGTCTTGTCTTACCCAAAGTGGTATATTAGTGGGTTGTTTAGATTTCTGGTCTATTTTGCTAGATTTAGATAATGACATCCACAAATGACTAGCTACCTTTTTGTTTGGACCCTTCTTTTTTTGTAAAATTGTACTTAGCATTTACATAAGCATATAGTTTATCTAAAATACGACGTCATATCATATCATGTTTGCTAACACTATGTTTTCGACACGTGATCAGGGTCTTGTGGTACTGACAGTACAAGCCCGTTCATCGTCGCTAAAACCACCCGAATGCAACCCTTCAGGAGCCACGGTCCCATGTCAACAAGTAAATGGCCCGAAAGCTGCAATGCTCTTTCTAGGCCTTTATTTAGTCGCGTTAGGTGTAGGAGGCATAAAAGGATCTCTACCATCACACGGGGCGGAACAGTTCGATGACAATACAATAAAAGGAAGAAAACAACGTTCGACGTTTTTCAACTACTTCGTATTTTGTCTTGCGATTGGTGCCCTCATTGCGGTCACTTTCGTGGTTTGGATTGAAGACAACAAAGGATGGGAATGGGGTTTTGGAATTTCTACATTGACAATTATAATGTCGATCCCGGTATT
Organism: Solidago caesia; assembly: GCA_028566075.1. Lineage (NCBI taxonomy): Eukaryota > Viridiplantae > Streptophyta > Magnoliopsida > Asterales > Asteraceae > Solidago > Solidago caesia. Next base: position 4,747 of record JAOXNX010037083.1, on the reverse strand, counting down.
TTTAGCTGGTTCACGATTTTATAGAAACAAGATCCCTAGTGGAAGCCCTCTCACGACTATTTTTAAGGTAATTAGAACATCCTCTATCTCATATATAGTTATTATTATTCGTATTTCTATTTTAGTTCGTTACAGAATAATAACGACGAATAACATTGATGCAGGTATTGATTGGGGCCCTTTTAAACAATTGCATCGCGAGAAGTCCAAGCAATGCGATAGTGAGCATGTCATTGTCCCCAAATGATACCGACCAACAACAAACAGTCACTAAAGACCCCCAAGAAATCGAAACCCCATCTTCAAGTCTCAAATTCTTAAACAACGCGGCCGTCAACAAACCAGCCTACAGTTTTCTTCAATGCTCGGTTAAACAAGTCGAAGATGTCAAAATCGTCCTGAAAGTACTCCCGATATTTGGTTGCACCATCATGCTTAATTGCTGTCTAGCTCAACTATCCACATTTTCGGTCCAACAAGCCTCCACCATGGACCGAAAGATTGGGTCACTAAAAGTCCCGGCAGCCTCCCTCCCGGTCTTTCCTGTTATGTTCATCATTTGTCTTGCTCCAATTTACGATCATATCATAATCCCATTTGCTCGTAAAGCCACAAAATCTGAAATGGGTGTGTCTCACTTGCAACGAATAGGAATTGGTCTACTTCTTTCAATAATGGCTATGGCTGTGGCAGCTCTAGTCGAGATTAAACGCAAACGGGTTGTCACAACAACCAAACTCGACCCTAACGAGCCATTACCAATATCGTTTCTATGGATTGCTTTCCAGTACTTGTTTCTTGGGTCAGCTGATCTTTTCACATTGGCTGGACTAATGGAATTCTTTTTCACTGAAGCACCAGCTAACATGAAGTCTTTAGCCACCTCGTTATCATTCGCATCGTTAGCAATGGGGTATTATTTGAGCACGGTGATCGTGTCAATCGTGAACAGCACAACGGGAAGTTCCACCCACCATGGATGGTTGTCCGGAGAGAACTTGAATCATTATCATCTGGATAGGTTTTACTGGTTGATGTGCGCATTGAGTGCACTTAATTTTCTTCATTATATGTTTTGGGCTAACCGGTACAAATACCAATCTAGAGGGGCTAGAGGGTAGACTATGGAAAAGTTGAAGGTGTATTGAGGAAACTGAGACAACGTCAGTTTCAGATATGATTTACATTTTCAGCAAAGGACGGGAATATCTCTATAAATAATACTACGCAGCAAATTATAGTTTTACATAAACACCCTTTTACTTTTTTGTAGTCTTCAATTTATGGTTTTATCATTGAGGCCTAAATGAGGTCCATTCTAATTTAAAAACAGGTTTTTTTTATAACTCTTGGTTGGAATCACTCCTTGTAAATTATATATAATATATCATCGGATTCGGATGTATATAAAAAAAAAAACTATAAGTAATTTGCAGATATCTAATAATACAAATTAAAGGTTTTGTTATTGGGCTTCTATTGTTATTGACTACTCACTACTTGCATTTAACTTTAGCCCATTCTATTAAATTGGGTTTGAGTCTAAAGACGGTTGGGTCGTTATAACATACTTACATAAAAATAGTTGGCTAATAGTTTGCAAATGGTCTATACTGCATTTGTAGTTTTAAATGTACATTTACTGGTAAATAAAAATATGTCTAAAAAGGGTCATCGATTCTCTCTTTCGATTGCTTGTCTAGTTATTTGTGTACTTAACCGTTGACCCGTTTAGTCCCGGTTCAAACCTGTTTATTTTTGTGTTGGTTTCGTGTCATGTTGAAGATTGCCTCCACAACCTGTAAATGAACTTGCTGATAGTTGGTAATGGCTCCAGAAATGGTTTAAACTGCTGCGCACTTGTTAATTAACGTAGATGCCATGATTTAGAAAGCAATGCTTATATATACTGTTAAAATAAATGTGTCAGATTTATTAATTATATTTATTTTCCATGTGTTGAAAATAAAAGAGTCTTTGTGTTGCCCAATTCTTGTGGATCATGGGCTAGTTTATAGGTAGTGGGGATGCCCACGTTTATTTCTGGTTGTCAGTTAGTAGCTAGGTTGCCTATTTATGTACTTTTTAGCTTCAGTTTTTATGCAGTCAGAAACATTGTGTGAAACTCACTGTGTGTTCAAGTGTGTGTTTGTGTGAGTAATTTCTGATTCAACATATACAACTTATTAACATCTGTACATTGATTTTTAGTTGTTAGCTATTCTGATATGAATTGCTCGATCCGTGCGTGTTTTTTTCTTCTTCCGAAAAGCAAAATGATTGCTCCATGCGCCTATGTATGAGTAAGTTATGTTTTTCATTAGAAAAGATAGGTAAGTCTATTAATTGATGTAACAAATTAGATTGACTCGATCGAGTGCTACTTAACCCGTATCAAGTGGCAAACTCAAACCAAATCATTACAAGCAAACAATAGAAATGTTTGCTAATCCATATATATATATATATGGTATTAGAGCTCCTACCCACCCCCCATCCTACACCCTGATTGATCCCTTGGGAAACCATTGACTTAATTGAGTGATGCATGGGAGATTGCTTTTTGTCAAAGAGATTGAAATGGGTGACAATATAGTGTCATGTTTTAGGTAGCTATCACTCTCCTGGCCAAACTCAGCTTTGGTGACCAATTAAATCATCATCATGTCCTCTTGCAACTTCAATTTTATAATTCGCTAATTAATTAAATATTATGATGATGACTGCACTCTATCTTTTGGGAATAAAGAGCGAGTCTCATAGTATATGATTGAATGATCAAATATATATATTAAAAGAAGTTGTTAATTTGTGTGATGTTTACGTGACATAGGAAAAAATGCATGTCCTACACCATACCAAAATTTCTAAGATACACTAGAATAACATGAATTTGATACTAAATCAAAAACAAATTCTTCCTTTTTTTAAAAAATAACTAGAGGGGTACCCGCTCAATGCAGTGACGGTGCGGCGGCGGCGACTGGTGGTGACGGCGTCGAGTGTTATAGCTAATTGATGTAAAGAGGGTAGTGGAGATATTTTAGAAGATAAATGACTGATGGTGTAAATTAATTTATTAAGAGTAAAATGATAATCTTGCAAATTCTAAAAATCTAACTTTCAACCAAGAATAAAACTTTTATATAGTAATATAGATATTTGAGCAGTTGCAGAAAATCACTATTGATGGTTGTAATAATAGTAACAATGACAAACAAGTCAAAATGCTTATAAATGAACGATTAATATTATCTACCAATAACTATAAAAGAGCCTCTTAAATTTCAACATGATAAAATAAGAGCCCTTGGATGGTTTAGTCTAATGATGATCTAACCATTGATTTTTTTGATGATGTCATTACCCAAAAATGAATCAAACTATATTAAACCTTTTTAGTTAAATCACATATTAAAAAAGGAAAATGCTATTATGTATTAAGCTTATTTTTTCAAAATTTGAATTTAAATATAACCGGTCCTATAAACCAACTAGGAAAATTAATTACATATTTACTACATATTTTTAAATAAGACGTTTAAATAGAATATAATGATACTATATTTTATATTAAAATTTCATATGTAATATCACTTTTAATATGTAAATTACAATATATAATATTTTTGATTTATTTTAAAACTTTCTTCAAGTATGTTATTTTTCATTTACAATTTTCTATTTCATAATGTAAAAGTTTACAATATATAAGTGAAGGCTGGTATGATTTGCATATGTAGTACGAAAATTAAATAGACAAATGATCATTAAAAAATATATAGAATGTACTAGCTTATCAACCCGGGTAATACCCGAGTATTATTATGATATTATATTATGAAGTTTTAAATTATAACCATTACTAACGTTAATTAACTGAAAAAAAGTAATAAACTAAAAGTCGAAAGTAAGAAAAAACAGATATTAGTTGGATGATATATTAATTATATTAAATCTCTAATTTATATATTTGATTGAACATTTTCTGTAACCGTTGATTTTAAATTCTCTAATTTACCCTCATGATTTATTTATTTTTTAATTTTTTGTAAAACATAATTTTTCTCTAAATATTAAAATATAAGAGTCGAGCAAACCACTCTTGAAAATAAGTTTGAGACAATAAAAATATTGATCATAAAGTTAGATTGAAATTTGGAATAGAAAATAGAGACACATTAAAATTCAAAAATTAAAGATTTGCAAAAATCACTGATTTAAAAAACTTGTGGATTTATAAAACTTACGTGATAAAATATTTATTTAAGAAAATTAAAGTTGATTAATAACTATTCTTGAAAATAACTTTGAATCAATAAAAACATTGATCATAAAGTTAGATTAAAATTTGGAATAGAAATAGAGACACATTAAAATCAAAAATTGAAGATTTACAAAAATCATGGATTTAAAAAACTTGCGAATATAAAAACTTGCATTATAAAATATTTATTTAATAAAATAAAAGTTGATTATATAAATATGACATCAGGAAATATTCGTTTGAAAAAGGATTAATTTTAAAAAAATGTTATGGTGATGTCACATATAATTTTTAAGCAATAAATGATGTTATCAAAAGTTTTATTTATTTATTATAGAGATATGCATATTTCAAAGATGATAAGAAATAACTTATGTGTTTGTATATTAATCTATCTATATCCTTATATGTCTAATCTTTTTATTTGAGACATTCAATTGTCATATTTGTTTTTAAAAGTTTCTTAAATTATTATATTGT
>JAOXNX010036951.1:0-15774 GCA_028566075.1 Solidago caesia | reverse complement strand
AACCGGGAATCTCTGTCTGAAATGATCGACACTGGGACTCCATGCTTTGACACTACTTCTTTGATGTACTTCTTCACTAATGCCTCAGTAGTATCTTTCTCATGGATTGCCAAGAAGTGTGCAGACTTAGTCATTCTATCCACAATCACCCATATCATGTCATGACCCTCTCTTGTCTTGGGTAACTTCGTGATGAAATCCATTGTAACTTTTTCCCTTTTCCATTGCGGGATTTCTGGCTATACTAACAACCCTGACGGTTTCTGATGCTCTGCCTTAACTTGCAAGCACGTCAAACACTGACTCACATACACCGCAATGTCTTTCTTCATCCCTGGCTACCAATAAAGTTCTCTCAGGTCATAATACATCTTGTCTATGCCCGGGTGAACCGAATATCTTGAACTATGTGCCTTTGCCATTATTGAAGCTCGTATGTCCCCGCTTGAAGGTACCCAGATCCTTTCCACAAAATAAAGCCCACCATAATCCTTTTTGACTAATTGCTGATCCAACCCTCGAAGCTCACTAAAGAGAACGTCCTTATCAGCGACCACTTTCATCTGTTCCTCATTGATCCTGTATCGAATACTTCTCTGTACTGTTAGACTCAAGGCCCATACTCGCCTTGGCTTGACTCGCTTTTTACGACTTAGGGCATCAGCCACAACATTGGCTTTCCCTGGATGATATCGGATGTCGCAGTCGTAGTCACTAAGTAATTCGATCCACCGACGTTGTCTCATATTCAAATCCTGCTGAGTGAAGATGTGTTATAGACTCTTGTGATCTGTATAGATGATGCTTTTAGTTCCATACAAGTAATGTCTCCAGCTTTTCAATGCAAAGACTACAGCTCCCAATTCAAGTCATGTATTGTGTAATTCTTTTCATGGACCTTCAGCTGACGAGAGGCATATGCAACCACCTTGTCTCGCTGCATGAGCACACAACCTATACCCTGACCTGATGTGTCACAATACACTACAAAGTCTTCAGATCCCTCTGGTAGGCTCAAAATCGGCGCGTTACACAACATATCCTTCAAAATCTGGAAGGCCTCTTCTTGCTTCTCACCCCAGACATACGGTCTGTCCTTCTGAGTTAATTGAGTAAGCGGTAATGCGATCTTCGAGAAGTTCTCTATGAATCTTCTGTAATAACCTGCCAAACCAAGGAATTATCTCACCTCAGTTGGCGTCTCTGGCGTCCTCCAGTTCTTCACAGAATCAATCTTACTGGGGTCTACTTGAATCCCGTTACATACCCCATAAATCGAACTTCTTCTAGCCAGAATTCACACTTCGAAAGCTTCCCATACAACTTCTCATTCCTCAGAAGTTCTAATACCTTCTTTAGATGCTCAACATGTTCTTCTTTTGTCTTCGAGTATATCAGGATGTCGTCGATGAAAACAATCACGAATATGTCTAAGTAAGGCCGACACACCCTATTCATTAAGTCCATAAACACAGCTGGTTCATTCGTCAGCCCGAATGGCATAACTATAAACTCGAAGTGTCCATAACGAGTCCGAAAAGCAGTCTTTGGGATGTCGTCTTCGTGAACTCGTAACTGGTGGTATCCTGAGCGTAGATCTATCTTTGAGAAGTACTTTGCGCCCTGGAGTTGGTCGAATAAGTCATCAATCCGAGGAAGAGGGTAGCGGTTCTTCACTGTCAGCTTGTTCAACTCCCGATAATCTAGACACATTCGAAAGGACCCCATCCTTCTTCTTGACAAACAAAATAAGTGCACCCCACAGCGATTGGCTAGGTCAGATGAAACCTTTATCCTGTAGCTCCTTCAGCTAAGCCGCTAACTCTTGCATTTCCGATGGCGCAAATCTATAAGGGGACTTTGCCACGGGTGCAGCATTAGGTACGAGATCAACAAAAACTACCCATCTCAAATGGCACTAGGTCAATCAGAAACGAGTGACCATTAAGAACTAATGTACATGAACGTATGACCTGATCTAGTCTAACTAACTCACCATTGACCATCTCAACATCGAAATACATATACATGGGACTAGGCTTAGTCCCTAATAACGGAACAAAATTGACATCAACATAGCTATAATAAGCTCTAGAATCAAATAGAACTGTAGCATAATGACCGTTGAGAAGAAAAGTACCTGCAACAACGTTAGGGTCATTGTGAGCCTCAGCAGCGTTAAGAACGAAAGCACTGCCTCTGGCAGTCTAATTCTGATTTGCCCTATTCTGATTCGAGCCGGTAATCTGTAGCCAGTTGGGATGCACTGCCACCTGAACTTGTTGCCCAACCCACTGCGGATAGTTATTCCTGTAATGATTTGTGGCTCCGCACTCAAAACACGCCCCACGGGCTCCATATCGTCTTCTTTGGTTTAACAGAGCAACATTATGTGGTGCCACTTGTGCTCGGGGTTCTCTACAGTTGCTTGCCTTGTTCCCCCAGCAGCCTACAGTTGTAGCAAACCATACATTGATGATTGGCGGGATGGTGGAGATTGCACTTTCCACACAGAGGGTGAACACCCGTATACTCCCTCTTACTAGTGTCAGCAGCCACAACGCTTTACCCTTATACTGCTTCTTCCCATCTGGCTTCCATGACTTTCTACCACTGCTTCTATCCCTAAAATCATTCCTTTTATTACCAACAACAGTTAGGGTCCCACACTGGACCAACTCTTCAGTCATCACTTCAGACCTCAATATAGCTTCCTCAAGTGTAGCTGGGTGAACCGCAGCCATTGTTGCTCTAACTTGGGGAACCAACCCCCGGAGATATTTTTCCACGCTCTTGGACTCAGTAGTAGTCAGATGAGGAACCAACCTCGACATCTCATGGAATCGGGTGGTGTACCCAGCATGATCGGCACCCACCATCTTGTGCTATAGAATCTCTCTTTCCAATCTCCCCAGTTCCACCGATGTGCAGAACTTCTTCAACATGATCTCCTTAAAAGTATACCAAGACATCCCTTCAGCGGTACCTCTTCCCCTAACCTGTAACTGGGTGTTCCACCATTGCAATGCATCTAAAGTAAACGAATTCGCCACATATCCGACCCTTTGCTCTGGCGCACACTCACTAATACTGATCACTGCTTCCATATTTTCCAACCACTGAACAAACTTTATGGCTCCACCCCTGCCATCATAATCTTGAACTCCATAATCCTTGAAGTTCTTGTATGTACATGACTTCCTCGCCCCGGTCCTTCGTCCCCCTGGGTACATTCCCAACATGAATTCCTTCAGCCTCATCATCGTAGTTTTATTCCCCAACCTGACCTCCTCCATTTCCTTTTCCGCCATCTCCATTACCACCACCATTACCACCTGTCGGTCCACCTACCCCAGTCACATGTGCCAATAGAGTAGGCAGTACAGAACTGACTACCTGTGTGATTGTAGCGATCAACTCCGCATTCTGTGGTTGTTCCTCACCACCACCACCACTACCTTCTCCACGACCACCTGTCCTACCACCTTTATGACCACCACCACGACCTCCCCTATTTGCAGCAGCTCGAGTTCTAGCCATGATCCTATACGAACGTAGATAAACCACTGGAAAAGTTAGTCGTGAAATAGTACCTGACGATATCGACACCACACGTTACACTCAGTCGAACACACACGACTCCTAACGATGTGAACTCTATTCTGAACATGTCTTAATCATATAGACCCACCTATATCAATACTACTAACACACATATATATATATAACCTAACCAACGTAATCAAATATATAGGGTGTACCAGCGTAACACATATATATATATATATAACCTAACCAACGTAATCAAATATATATATATAAATAACCTAACCAACGTAATCTAGTTCCTACTTCCGGTGTGCATTCGATGCTTATATATAGGGTGTACCAGCGGCTAACCCACCACATCTCGTGTACATTAGAAGCATATCGGGATTCGGTCCTGAAATACTTTCAATACATTGGTAATGCTTATATATAGGGTGTACCAGCGGCTAACCCATCACATTACCAACATACTTAGAATATTTCAGTGTACCTACCATACCCAATTACACCTGTGCAATCCATAATACCAATAACATTGGCATCGCATACTGTAATCATAGAACCGTTGATCAGGCATTTCTATGATATCACCATGCCATACATGCTATTGCCATTACTTCACTTTGCTCTATAAACAATAAATCAATAACACCAACCAACAACCAATGACACATGAACATGAATGACAACTCACCACATAAGTACATGAACATGAACACATGACCAACAGCCCACATATAAACCTGAACTCAAACACATATCACACATAAATGTACATGAACATGACAGGATTGACGTTAGCACGTCGAGATGCACATATAATTCCAACAATATATGCAACATGATGTACTTAGGTTATAGTCTAGGCCAATCCACCTAATTCTCTATAACCACGGCTCTAATACCATTCTATAACACCCCAACAAGGCGGGATAATGGGATGCCACTAAATGCACAACTCGACATGGAATTACATAGAAATAACTAAATGAAACAGGATTTCTATTGAAAACCAACACAAATATTAGATTACAAAACAGAATGTCATGACTGATACAATGCACACTAGTACATGATTACCAATATTCTACCCCATAGGAAGGGTGCATACGAGCATCATACTCGATTAATATAAAAGTCAATCATGGAATGCTAACTAGAGCGGATATCCCTGAATTCTAATCTAACAAAAGATGCGCCAGTTCCCTGATTCAAAAGCTCCTGCTCCTATGCCATGTCAACCACGCCTAGCTTGATCACCTGAAAAGTATACTAAATCAAGTCAATACAGGGTTGGTGAGTTCGAAGGTTTTAGTAAAAAAGACTTTAGAAATGTCGAGAAAACCTGTCGAAAAACGTTATGAACATGATAATTATATGAGCTAGAGTTACATACCAAAAGTCTCGCATCCACACATAAGCACTCAACACAAAGAAGACACATAATGAGCATAATAAACGTAATATCGCACGACCGGGATAGATACTAGAACACACAGCGTAGTATCAATGTCGGATCCTATGTCACAGGCCGACTTGGTACCAAGTAATGTCATGTCACCAAGTAATGTCATGTCACCAAGTAACTCTATAAAGACAACTCAATGACAGTATGTATATATAATTGCATAAAAGTTAACAGAAAACAATAATCTGTTAGGAAACATTTTGTATACTTTTCACCCTAAAACACTTAGAAAGTAGGGGTTACAAAACTCACCTGAAAGCTTTTGGACAATGTCAACAAATGGGCACAATGACACGAACAGTCAACGATCACTCATCGATACACATAACATTAGCACCAAACAACTCACAATAATGTCTTGACTCAAATGCCCTATCCTATTAGAATTGCCTTTAAAAATGACTTTAATACGTAAAATGACGATTTAGCACAACCGACGAAACAAGTTTGAACTTCATTAAATCAGATGATTTGATACGATTCAAGACTCAAATTTTGCGAATGAAACGGACCACAAAATTTTAAATGGAACGAACCTCATTTCAGATCCCAAATGAACCTCATTTCAGATCTCAAATGAACTTCATTTCAGATCCCAAAAGAACCTCATTTCAGATCCCAAAAGAACCTCCCAAACGAACCTCATTTCAGACCCCAAACAAACCTCGTTTCAGACCTCAAACAAACCTCGTTTTAGACCCCAAACGAACCTTGCAGACTGGTCTGACAACTGAATTCATTTTGACACTAAAAATCTAGTTTTTTCTCGTTTCTAGGTTATAGAACATTTAGGTTTTGATTATGAACATGTGGATACACATTTTTGCTTAGTTTTTTGACCCAAAATCATTTATTCGCCGGATCTTGGTTTCAAAAGTAAGTTTTATAAAAGTTTAGATCTAATCCAAAATACTTGAAATCTTGACTCGAAAACGAACACACAAGGTTAATAAAACAGGATCTATAAGAGTATTACCTTGAATTTTTTATTTGAACTTAAAAGGGTTGATGATTTCTAGAGAGAGAAAAAGAGAGAGAGAATGAGTTTTAGTAAGAAGTTAGAGAGAGAGTGAGAATGTGAAGAATGAAAGAAAAGAAAGAAAGACATGGGTTTTTGACCCAAAATGCAAGGGTTAACCAGGTTTGACCCTTGGTTGACCCGATGATTAGGAACGACTCGATACTCAAATGAACTTTTAAATGACATATTTGAACGTAACTTTTCAATAGCTTCGCAATGACTATAAATATGACCCAAATGGAATACTTTGAAATTTCGACCCATTAAACATTTAAATGATTTTATGACCTGTTGGCAATTCTAATAGTTTCTCTCAATGTCGAACCACACGCTTACTTCCCATGACAAATGAACATAGAACTTAAATGAACCTAAATAACGTATCTTTCATATATAATGTCTAAAAATTGAACTTGTACATGAATCTAAATGACTATTGACGGATACATGACACGCTCATGACGATAAAGTACAGCTGTCGAGACGACTTAGGTGACGGTTGTTACAAGAAGTTGGTCATTTCGGGACTAACAAGTGGTATCAGAGCAGACAGGTTGAACTGTAAAATTCCATAACTTAGATCTGTAAAGATGTCTGCTTCTGAAAGTGATCAAGACAATGGTCCGGGTGGTCAAGGTGGAAACCCTAATCAAGGACAAGATACCAACTGGAATTCTAATGTTCCACCCCCTACTCCTACTATTAACACTCCTTATTCCTCACATGTTCATGTGCACTACTCTGATACTCCTGTTCCTAAATTTGATAGGAACAGTGATAACTTTGGAACCCCGAAGGCTAGGATGTTATTACATTTTTCTGGAATTAAAAGGTACATGCTAAAATTTTAAAAAAAAGGACCCTATGTACCTCTTGCCCCAGTTTCTGCTATCTTAGATTCAACTGGATCTAGAAGAGGGAGAGAAAAACATGATGACCACTGGTCTGAAGAGGAACGTAGACATGTAGACTTGGACACCAAGCTCAAGAATATGATCCTCAATGCTGTTCCAAATTGTTTAATTCCTACCCTGGTATTGTTTCCTAGTGTTAAATCCGTGTGGGGGGAATTACTCATTCAGTATGAAAGAGGAGATGGTACTATTGTTACCAGAAAAGTTGCTTTAAACAAGAAGTATGAGTCTTTCTTTGCTTTACCTAATGAAAACCTCACTGAAACATATACTAGATTTACCAGTTTAGTAAATCAATTAAGAGGCTTAGGTATCGAGAAGGACAAGGATATACTACTTGAAAAGTTTTGTGATATTTTACCTTCAAAATGGTCTCACATGATTCTTTTTTTAAGACAAGGGAATGCTTTGCACAGCCATACTCTTGCTTCTCTTTATGGAGCCTTCAGATTTACTGAAGAAAACAATGCTCAAAAACTAATGGCTGAGCAAGATTGTAAGTCTCTTGGTAACTAGATCGTTAACAGGATTGCTATGATTATGTTGAAGTACGGAATCCTCCAAGATAACCTTTCGATATTACTATACGAATGTTATTAGAATGAATAATAAGCTTTCTGATTGATCACAAAGATGTAACCTGTAACACCCCGCTAAAGCGGAAACACGAGGTGCACATAAATCAAGATACATTACACATGATACAGATCACAACACGCCATAATATAGATAATCAACAAAAGATTACATAGATTTAGGGTATTAAACCCTTAAAATTTAGTTTCAATACATCAGATCACTAGTCACGCAGGACTGTTCAAAAGATAAGTGTTTAAAAGTACAAGTCATCATTTAGAAACAGGAAATAACAAGCTGAAGACCCAAGATGCACTGATGACTTTAGACACTGGAAAGCTAATTTCCGGGCCCTGAAAAACATGAGAAAATCAAGTGTCAGCTACGAAAGTAGCTGGTGAGTTCACAGTTTTGTTACCAAAGTTTCGCTCGTTGCTTCCCTGTCAAAATAGTTAAGTTGCACAACAATATAGTTTCAAAGATACAAAAGTTACCAAACACAAGTTTCAACCATGGAACAATGTATATACTTGAGCTACTACTAAACCAATTGCCGGCGATATAATGTTGCCCTAAAGATCATACTCTCAATAGTATGAATAAGTTATATGTTAAGGTAAGAATGCATCACTGAGCATATGTCTCAGAATGGAGGAACCCTAAAATCCTCAAATAGCTCTATCCATAAGTACCTACGGTCTATCCCGATACAATGGGAGTCGATTAATAGTAGTAATTTCCCGGAGGGACATTCCAATTTAGTTACTCAGTATCTAATAGTAATTCCATGTGCCGATACAGTGGCATAAAATAGTTTCAACAGATGCATTCAGTTTCATAAACAGTTACGATACAGTTGCATAAGATTCAAGTTCAAATAATAACAAGGCTTTCATATACACCTGTTTAACCCTCATCCATACAAGGCCTAAACAATTTTATATGACAACATTGTTAAACTAACAGTTTGATAATTCAGGATAAAAGTTAAGTTACATGCTTTTCAGCCCCGATAGATAAACAATAAAAGTTGAAAAGGGGCAGTGAACTCACCGTGATTCGAGACAGAACAATTGATTAAAGATAAGGCAAGTGAAAAGGCACAAGAACGAATCTCTCGAGAGTCGTAGTTGCTAATTGGGATTATGAGGACCTATAAGTAAGTACGTAATTTAGATGGTTAACGTCTTATAATTAGGTTTAGTTTTCGAAGGTTAGTAACTTAGGAATGCCTTAAAGGTTTTGTTCTTTTTCAAGAACCACATCAATTGCTAGAGATTATGAGACTCGATCAAAACACAACTACTAAAATCTGAACAAATTTGGTCGGATTTGGCTATGCCAAAACCGAACTAAATTGTTCGGTTTTTAAGACTTAAATACAAAAAATGTTTTGGCTCACTAATTGTCAAAAATCCGAACAATATACATACAAGGGAAATCCGAACTAATTTAAGTGATTGCTAAGCAATATCCGAACTAATAAGTTCGGATATAGGGACTTACTATACATTTAAAACAACTGAGTATGCAAGCCGTGGTATCCGAATTACTGTGCTCAGTTTTTGATGCTAGTTCGTAAATCAAAATGAGAAACACAACAACTTGCTCTAACCTAACAAATTTGTTCGGTTATAGTTATTATCTCATTTGCTCGGATTTTGTTAGAAGACATTACATTAGTTCGGTTTTAGATGTAGCACTTCACTTTGTTCGGTTTTTACAGCTTAACTTCATTTCTTCCATAAAGCTAATTTTTGTTCGGTTTTTGGTGTAGTAACAAGAATTTGTTCAGTTTTAGTTTAAGTCCAAGATTTGTTCGTATTTAGTTAAAACACAAATTGTTCGGTATCTTTAGTTACAAAATCCGAACAATATTGTTCGGATTCAAGACTTAGCCAAAAACACAAATGTTATTTGTCCGGATACTAGCTTATCAAACATGTTTTGTTCGGTTTTGAATGAGCTTCACACTTTTTAGGATTTCTAGAGCAAGCTCACACAATTGTTCGGATTCAAGATATTCCTCAAATTGTTCGGATATTGGAATGTGATGAATCCGAACAAATTTGTTCGGATTCAGTAACTTGGTGAAATCGATCAACTATGAGTTTGGATTCTATTTCAAGGGCAAGTTTTAGTTCGGATTTTATACAAGGCTATTCAATAGTTCGGATATAGCAAGGCTTTGATTTTGTTCGGTTTTAAGGGCCATGAATCCGAACAAATTTGTTCGGATTCTAGGTTCTGGCACCTCAATATTTTCGAGTTATAAGCATGGTAGTGCCAGCTGAAACGTGCTTAGAAATCGACTCAACTTGATGTTTCTCTCATGACTTACGCTATTGTAATCCAAGCTTTAAACAATACATCTATTTTACATCAAAATTTCCAATTGATTCTATTATCAAAAACCGGTTTGGAGGTTCAAGCAAAACCGAATCTAAGTTTTACATTACCCATGTTTTTCAGCTATAAAATTTGAAAACGTAACAGTATTCCAAAGCTTTTCTCAAGAATCTAATGATTTACTATCACTGAAAAACGGCATCCAGGTCTAGCTAAAAAACGAACCGAACACACCTAGAAACCGAGATTTTTGAGATACAAATGATGACAACTTCAAGCCTTAGATTGTACCTGAATTCCACTGATTTTTTGCTGGAAATTCTGCTGCAAAACCCTTTAAAATGCCAAACAAAATAATGAAAATGGTGGAGTTTTGTGTGTGTGTTTTCTTGAGAGTGTTTGATTGCATGTAGGTGTGGGAAAGTGAAGGGTGGAGTGTTGTTTACCCTTTGAGTGCAGAAATTTTGAAAAGGGTGGACAAGTGTCTCACATGCAATGCCACTTGTCTTCCACTACTCAAAATGTGGGAGGGAAAAACTTGGTTACATCCGTTACTTTTGGGACGGATGATGAAGTAAAATTGACGATAGTTTTGGCATTCCGTTAGTTACTAAAGTTTATTTGATAATGTTTTGAGTTTTTAGATTCTCGTTCTTATATTATTCTGACATTTGGAATACGCGTACGATACGACTGTTGCAAGAAGGGTCAAGATCATTCACGATAATGATTTATTCAAGTCGTTATAACTAATAGTTACAAAAATTAGGGACGGAATGTTACATCCTCTCCCACTTGGGAGAATTTCATCCTCGAAATTAAATACAAGTTATACAAAAAGATGCGGGTATTTGTCCTTCATATAGTCTTCGTGCTCCCATGTGAATTCCGGACCATGACTCGCGTTCCAACGGACTTTAACGATAGGTACCCGACTACGTCGTGTTCGCTTCGCACTATGATCTAAGATTTCAACAGGTTCGCAAACGATCTGAAGTTTGTCATCGACACGTATATCCGATACAGGGATGATTTCAGGTACAGATGCTAGGCATTTCTTCATATTTGATACGTGAAAGGTGTCGTGAACATTGTCGAGTTCCGGAGGCAAGTCCAACTTGTAAACTATAGGTCCAACACGTTGCAAAATTTCGAAGGGACCAATGTAGCGAGGATTAAGCTTTCCTCTTTTACCGAAGCGAATGGTGCCCTTCCACGGAGATACTTTCAAGAGCACTTTGTCGCCTACTTCAAACTCAAGAGGCTTTCTTCGTTTATCAGCAAATGACTTTTGACGATCGCGAGCTGTCTTCAGTTTCTCTTTAATAGTTGCAATCTTGTCGGTCGTTTCTTGTGCAATAGAAAGTTTACACCAGCTCCGTTCTCCTGCTTCTAACCAACACAAAAGAGAACGGCACTTACCACCATACAAAGCTTCGAATGGCGCACACTGGATACTGGTATGATAGCTGTTATTGTATGAGAATTCAATCAGGGGCAGATGAACATCCCAGCTGCCTTTGAACTCTAAGACACAGGCTCGCAGCATACCTTCAAGTGTTTGAATCGTTCGTTTGCTCTGACTATCCGTTTGGGGATGGTAAGCGGTACTTAGGTTCAATATGGATCCCAATGCCTTCTGCAATTAATTCCATAGATCGGACGTGAAACGGCTATCACGATCAGAGATGATCGACAAGGGTACGCCGTGTTTAGTTACGATTTCATTAATGTAAAGTTGCGCGAACTGTTCCATAGTATAATCTTCTCAAATTGGAGGGAAATGAGCAGATTTAGTTAATCGGTCGACAATAACCCAAATTGCATTATGGCCTTTCTTCGTTCGTGGCAACTTCATCACAAAATCCGTTGTGATGTCGTCCCATTTCCACTCGGGGATTTCAGGTTGCTGCAGTAATCTCGATGGTCTCTGATGTTCAATCTTGACCATAGAACAGGTCAAGCATTTGCTGACATACTCAGCGATATGTCGCTTCATTCCAGGCGACCAATAATCTGACTTCAGGTTCTTGTACATTTTGTTAGCACCAGGGTGGACGGAATACCTTGAGTTATAAGCTTCACTCATAATTAGTTCTCTAAGATTGTTTACTCTTGGTATCCATACGTGACCCTTAAAGTTACGGACTCCAGTGCTGTCTGTTTCAAGCCTTTGATCTACACTACATAAGACTTCATCCTTGATAATTCAAGAGTCAAAGCTTCAGCTTGGTCTTTCAGTACTCAAGATCTCAACTCAATGCGTTTGACAGTCTTCATACCTATCAACTTGATGCGTTCTTTTCGGCTCAAGGCATGGGCTACAACATTAGCCTTGCCAGGGTGGTATTTGATCTCGCAGTCATAGTCGCTAAGCAATTTAATCCACCTCCGTTGTCTCATGTTCAACATCTTTTGATCAAACATGTGCTGCAAACTCTTATGGTCGGTGAAAACCGTGCAGTTGGTGCCATATAGGTAGTGTCTCCAGATTTTGAGTGCAAAAATGATGGCTCCAAGTTCTAGATCGTGTGTGGTGTAGTTCTTCTCGTGTACCTTCAGTTGCGGAGAAGCATAAGCGATGACCTTACCTCGTTGCATGAGCACACAACCGAGTGCGAGGCATCGCAATATACGACAAAGTCCTCGGTCCAGTCAGGTAAGGTTAAGATTGGGGCATTGCAAAGTTTCTTCTTCAAGAGTTGGAAGGCCTCCTCTTGTGATTCTCCCCATTCAAATTCTCTGGCCTTTTGGGTTAATTGTGTGTGTGGTAAAGCGATCTTTGAGAAGTTTTCAATCAAGCGAAGGTAATAATCGGCTAGGCCAAGAAAGCTACGTACCTCAGTGGGTGTTTTGGGAGCTTCCCACTTTTTGATGGCTTCGATCTTTGCTGGATCAACGTGAATCCCGTTTTTATTAACTATGTGCCCCAAAAATTGAACTTCTCGAAGCCAGAACTCACATTTTGAGAATTTTGCGTATAACTATTCATGGCGTAGGAGTTGCAGAATGGTGCGAAGATGTTGCTCGTGCTCTGATTTGTTGCAAGAATAGATCAAGATGTCATCAATGAAGACAATGACGAACTTATCAAGATAAGGACGGCATACTCGATTCATGAGGTCCATAAAAATAGCTGGTGCGTTTGTGAGACCAAAAGGCATAACGAGAAACTCATAATGACCATATCGAGTTCTGAAGGCAGTTTTAGGTATGTCATCATGATGAACGCGAAGCTGATGATAACCAGATCGCAAATCGATCTTTGAAAAGAACAAAGCACCTTGAAGTTGATCGAACAGATCGTCGATGCGGGGTAGAGGGTAGCGGTTCTTCACTGTTAGTTTGTTCAGTTCCCTATAGTCGATACACATCCGCATAGAACCATCTTACTTCTTGACGAATAAAATAGGTGCTCCCCAAGGTGATGAGCTCGGTCGAATAAAACCTTTGCTCAAAAGATCCTATAATTGACCTGAGAGTTCTTGCATTTCAGAAGGTGTTAGGCGATAGGGAGACTTTGCTACAGGAGCTACACCAGGAATTAAATCAATTCGAAGATCGACCTGCCTAGCTGGGGGAAGGCTAGGTAAGTCGCCAGGGAAAATGTCTGGGAACTCACAGACGACGGGTACCTCCTCGAGGCTTTTTATTTTGGCAGACTTATCGATGACGTTTGCAAGGAACACTTGACAGCGCTTGTTGTTCAGATACTTGTTAAACTTCAGTGCAGATACAACTCTTAGTTCCTTGTTACTGCGATCCCCGTGAACAACGAAAGTTTCACCACTGGGAAGTGGTATTCGTACAACCTTTTCATAGCAGGCAATATTGACATGGTTACGAGCATGCCAATCCATTCCCACTACTATATCAAAGCTGCTAAGCTCTACGGGTATCATGTCAATGTTAAAGATGCGATCATTTAAGTTTAGGGAACAAGCAAGTGGCACGTCTTTAGTTTCAAAATGTTGACCGTTAGCATATTCTGCTGAGTATAAATCATCTAATTGACTAGTTGCACATTTGATTCTGAGCAAGTCTTGGGCACTGAGGGCGGAAATGATCCAAAGCACCACACTCAAAACAGCTCCTAACAGGATTGGTTGTCAGCTCGATCTTGTAGTATTTGGCAATGTGCCCCATTTTGTTACACTTGGCGCAAGCAGGGCAATTCCCAGCATGATGGAAATTACACTTGTTACAGTTCGGAGCATTCCCCACATAGCCAGTGGTCGGGGTCTCAGAAGCAGTAAGGGCAAAGGCCTTTGCAGCCTTGCCTTTCTTGTTTTGGCTTCTAGTGGTTTGGGAATCCGATGTTTCCTCTGGCTTCCTCTTCCCGGTATCTGTTGCTATGGATGTTGGTGGTGCTGATGTAGCGAGATCCTTGGTTAATCTCTTTGCTAGGATTGCAGCTACTTTCATGGTTGTAGGATTAGAGGTCATCACATCCCTTCTGATTTCTGGTGTCAACCCATAGATAAATTGGTCGACCCTTTTGGCTTCCGGGGTTACTAAGTGTGGAACTAATCTGGCCAGTTCATTGAATCGAGTAATGTACTTCTCGGTGCCTAGATCCTTCATCTGCAAGTTCTAGAATTCTTGTTCTAACTCAGTCATGGCATCCTTAGAACATAATTCTTCCCTCATCATGTCCTTTAATTCTTTCCAAGTAAGACGGTAGGCAGCATCTCTACCTCTAATTGTGACAACATTGTTCCACCACATCCGGGCTGTCAGCTGGAATTGGCTTGATGCAAATTCAACCTGCTTTGCTTCTGCGCACTCGCTGTGATAGTGCACAACTTCCATGCCTTCGAACCATGTCAGCAATCCCACAGCCCCTTCTTCCCCTTTAAACTTCGGCGGGTTGCAGGAGGTAAAGGTTTTGAAAGTACATCGTCTGGGTGGAGGAACTTCAGGTGGGGGTCTACCCTGGCCTCCATCACCGCCTTGACCTCCTTGTCCGCCTTGGCCACCCTGGTGATCTCCTTGACCACCTTGGCCGCCTTGATCACCTCCTTGATCTCCCAAAATAGCTTGGAAAATTTGAGGAACAAGAGTGGACATTATGTCATTCAGCGACTTAGCAAACAGCTCACCCGCTTGCTCCATAGTTATTCACAAGAAGCAGCTTCCACTAAGACTGAAGTGGAACCAATCTAACCAAAGTCATCAGCAACTACTCCATTTAATCCATCAGTAACATTTCAACCTTCAAATATTCTTACTATTGGATCAGATGTTCGTGTTGCTGAATCAGTTCTTGCTGAAACATCTTCTACTGAAAGAACTCAAGAAATTCCGTCAGCTGAAGAATTAGTTCATGAAACTAATGAGGAACCTCATGTTGAGATAGTCACTGAGGAACCTCAGCAGGAACCTCAGCTGGAGACATCCACTGAGGAACCTCAGCAAGAAGCAGTCACTGATATTATTGTACATCCTAGTCAGTACTCTAAATGGTCAAAAGATCACCCAATTGATCTCATCATCGGTGAAACCAGCAGCGGAGTTCAGACAAGGAAAGCTACAAGAAATCAATGCCTTTTCTCCAATTTTCTATCTATGACTGAACCAGGAAAGATAGAAGAGGCATTAGAAGATCCTGGTTGGATTGATGCTATGCAAGAAGAGCTCAATCAGATTGAGAGAAATCAAGTGTGGGACTTGGTTTCAGCACCTAAAGGAAAGAAGGCCCTTGGTACTCGTTGGGTCTTCAGAAACAAGGTAGATGAAGATGGTGTTGTCATCAGAAACAAGGCTAGACTTGTTGTTCAAGGATACCTTCAGTCTGAAGGAATTGATTATGATGAAACATTTGCACCAGTTGCTAGACTTGAAGCCATAAGAATTTTCTTAGCTTATGCTGCTCATAAAAACTTCAAGGTCTATCA
>JAOXNX010036931.1:0-15785 GCA_028566075.1 Solidago caesia | reverse complement strand
TGTTTTGATTTTTCTTTTCATATTTTTGTGTTTTGATTTTTGTATTTTGGTGTTTTTATTTTTGGGTTTTTACTAGACTTTTGAGCAAACGTACATATACTTTTAATTTCTTTTGTATTTTATCATTTTTGGTTTTTTTATACTTTGTAACATTTTGTTTTTTATAACATATATTTTGTAACTTTTTGGTTTTTATAAGTTTTGTAACAATTTTGTTTTTAAACATTTTTTTTACATACCTTTTTAAAAGAATATTGATACATTTTAAACATGTTGGTGTTAATGTGTCATTGTCCTTAAAAAAGAAAACGGATACCCGTGACAACGCGAGGAATTGAACCACATAGGCACGAACAACTCGAAAAACCATATATACTTAACAAACTAAATATTAAATACACTTGGGCTTGGATGGAGTGACAACTTTTGAATGTGTTTGGGGTCTTACTCTGAAATAAACATTTTTTTTTATTTTGTTTTTCGGAAGGTTTTTAAACATTATGTTTTACGAAATTATTAATAAGGGTGTAAACACATTCACGTTGTTGTGTTTGTGGCATTGTCTTTAATAAAAAACCACGCAAAAACGATAATTGCGTCCCCGCAACGCGGGGTTTGAACTACCTAGTTATTATTACTTAAAAAGTCAACTAGACGGAAGCCCGCACGATGCGGCGGTGATAGTGGTAGCGATGGTGGTGGTAGCGTCGACAGTGTGGTAATGGCGGCGATGGGTGGTGGCGGCGGTAGCGGTATGATTATTAATGTAAAAATAAATGAAGTAAAAGGGGGTAGTGTAGTTATTTTAAGAGTTGGGGGATGTATGTTGTAAATAATAGTTATTTTAAGAGTTGAGAGATGTATATTGTAAATAATTTCATTAAGGGTATTATATGAATATTAGGCGGAGATATTTAAATTAGTTAATAAATGATAGGGGTAGTTTGAGAAGTTTAGTAGGTTTTTTTGAGAAAAGAAGGGAGGGGTTGCTCCTTTATTAAGGAGTATAGATATATTAAAAATATATATTTAAATTTATGCATATATATATGTTGCAATTTTAAAAAAAATTACAAAACTATATCAGTTTTACAACTTTTCAACAGAAGGTTAAAGCGGGAAGCAAATATATGGATTATCGAAACACTTCCCTCAAATGATAAAATCAACCATTCGATCATAAACAATATAATTAAGATTCAACTTAAATTTATAACTTTATATTATACAAGAAATATAATCAATTTGGTATTATGGACACTATATAATGATGTATGCATATTTGTTTATGAATATATTATAGGGCCCTATATTATATAGAAACTTTGGTGGAGAAAAAAGTTAAACTTGTTGGGCACTGAAAGCCACTTGTAATAATATTATGTGTTTGTCTCTTGGTGGATATAATATATGTATATTATTATTAGGAAAATCGAAGCAGGCAGGGCACTCCATTGTATATATGTGTATGTATTTTAAATAAACACACTATCTAAACATTTTTAACCTAATACATATAATATATAATAACTTATAAGCAATAAAATATGAATTTCAACAATAACAAGTTTTCACTATGAAAATCATAAACTAATACACTTTCCATCCCTCTAAGTTAAACAAAAAAGATCAATTTAAAAATCTTAATATTTCTAAAATCATCATGGCCCGGAGAAATCAAACTACTTGGTTACGTATATATAAAGTGATAAACCTAGTATAATTATTTCATTCATTTATCATAATGTATAAATTTTACAATACATTATACAAGTCAGTAATACATATACGTAAATTTATATAAAACTTCTTTTCATATAGATTGGTTCCAGTTGTTTCACCCAAAGCTTACGGAAGTGTATGAGTAACGATGCTTATACCACCCTTTTAGTCCCGTATATGATGTAAGTGATATAATAGTTATGTATGATTAAAAAAAGATAATATACATTCCATCATATATTGTTTATTAAACACTTATATCTTGGAGTCAATAACATTCGTTATATCCAAGTAATCTAAACAAGAAAAAAATTTGATAAAATCATCAAACTAATATGGGTCTAATGAAGTTAATACTTGTGGATAAGTGTAATAATGCAGGTTGACAAGTCAATGGACTAAAAGAGAAACAAGTAAAAAGGTAAGGGTGTTTTATTATAATGTGTATTATTGTTAAACGTTTTTATTATTATTATTATTATAAAATTACTAAGTATTGGCGGAATGGCGGGTCTTAGATAACTTTCGGCCTTTCGGTTATTTACTTTGGGCTTTTTAATTGTAGTAGGCTCTCCACTCTGAATCCAGTTTCCTGGTCCTCTAAGGCTCTAACTATTTATTCTTTTTAAATGTCTCAAATAAGGTTTGTTTAATTGTTTATAAAAAATTTTGAAACTAGCTTATATGTTATCGAAACATCATTTCATTTATATATTAAGTATAGATAAGGAAAATGGTAAATAAAGAAAATAGTAAAATGTTTAAAAATACAAAAAACGTCTTTGGTCAAATTTTCTATATCAAAAAGCAACAAACTATGGATTTATCAAAAAAAAATTCGTATGGTCATCCAACTTATTTTTGACATCGTTAGATATAAACAAAAGCATATGTGTTACTTGTACATGCGAAAAGAAGTTCAAAAGTTAGTCTATAAATTTGTTTTAGAATAAATGTACAACATTAATGAAACAATAATATATATTTATTTATGGGCATATGATCTGTACTGCGTGCAGTACCCAAGTTGGGTACTGCCGTTCTCACACACCGGGGACTCAACATGTACATTTAATAAATTTCAGGGGATAAATTAAAATTTTTTTCTTCACAAATATGCATTACGGATCATTTCCCCTTTATTTATATATGCACAGGTAGCATATCGCATAAAAAAAAATACATGTCTTAAAATATTTGATTTATATGATAAATGCGTAAATAAATAAGGTTTTCTTTATTGACAAATTAAATCCTATTTACTCAAGTGTATAGTTCGTAAACCGGTATATTGTTGTGAGCGTTTTCTAACCAATTTTCCAACTGTTCCAAAATTAAACCAACACTCTTGCACAAGACCAAAAACAACATGTTATTCAAAAAATTTAAAGGTCCCTTTGGTCCATTGGTTTCCAATTGAAATATACGTTTCTTGTCCGAAATTGATCTTTACCACACTAATTAGGTAAACATGTAAATGTCAATGTGAGGTTAGCTCAGTGTCTATAGAAGCTCGTGACTTTTGGAAGAACTTTAAGGTTTAATTCCTCACGTAAGTGTATTTAAAAATGTTTAAGGCGGTTTAGGAGTAAGTATATAAATGAATGGAACATTTAGCCGTTAAAAGAAAAATTTTTAAAAATTACATTACATTACATAATACATGATACATATAGCTACATTACTTACATATAAGGGTTAAAGTCACTAAAGAATAATCTACTTTTATAAAATAGTCATTTTGTATAATTTATTTTTTTTGGTCAATTAGGTTACTGTACTATTTAAATTCAACCCAAAGTATAACATACTTTCAAAAAATGGTCACTATGTATAATCTATTTTTTTTTTGCTCACTTAGGTCACTGTATTATTTAAATTTATCACCAAAGTATAATATACTTTCAAAAAATGGTACGGGCATTTAGGTTAACTAACCAAAATATCCAAAAATCATCAAAAATATACGATAATACCTTACTTTTTTCGAGTTTTCACAAACTACCCATCAATATCGCAAACCATGGCTTGCGATTCTGAATATCGCATACCATGACTTGCATTTTTGCAAAATCGCAAACCATGACTTGTAATTTTTTTTAAATCGTAAACCATGGTTTGCGAATAGGAAGACATGGTTTGCGATTTTGATGGGTATTTTGTGGAAACTTGAAAAAATTAGGATATATCGTATATTTTTGATAGTTTTTGGGTATTTTGGTTAGTTAACGTAAATGCTCATGTCATTTTTTGAAACTATATTATACTTTGGTGATGGATTTAATTAGTAGTGACCTAAGTTCCCAAAACAAAGTAGATTATATAAAGTGACCATTTTTTGAAAGTAATTTATACTTTGATGAATTTAAATAATACAATGACCTAAATAATTAAAAATATATATATACAAAATAGTGGAAAATAGGCTATACTTATTTTAACCTTTATTCTTAGAACTTTATTCTTAATGGGTTTTGATTTTTGAAGATTCAATTTAAAGAATCCATCTTTGAAACCTCTCTCATATTGGGTAAGTTTTTTCTCATTAGGGTTGCCTTTAATTTTAAAAATTGTATCTTGATGCTTAACTACCACAACTTCAACCATTAATGGAGTTTCCCTTTTCCATTTGTGGCTTCTTTTATCTTCTTTATGATGTTTTATGAACTTTGGGCCACTATTTCTACACATTTATAAACACACTGTTATATTTGGTATGCGGGTTTAAGAAAGATATTAAATGTGGGCTAGTAGTCGAAGTCTTGATGTGCTCACAAGGGTTTCAATTTGAACCTGATAGGTAAACATTCTGGGAGTGACTTCTGAGTTAAAGACCCGCGCCTACTCGGGGTGATCTGAATATCCGTTTACCCATTTTAAGATAGTGATAAACTCACAACATATTTTTGCTATTTATAACAACTTAACAAGTACAACTGTTTAAATCAGAAATTGTCGTAGATGACAAATTTGTGTTGTAAGTTTATCACTAGCCCCGTTTTAAAGAGTGGGCACTCGTTTTTTCTTTTTCCTTAATTTTTGAAATTGGATGATTAGTTGTAGTTGTTGGGTTTCTTGAAATTGTCCCAAGTTTATTGAATGCTCTTTTATTGAAGATTAAATTTGGTACATTTCCAGCTCACTCTGCAATCTAATTAGTACTATTAAATTTTGTACATTTTTATTAGATTTTTTCCCTTGTGCATACCTCTTTTAGCCTACTGGTGCAGATCTTGATTTAGTTATACTAATGTCTAGAAGACTATAATTTTGTTTTCTATATATTTTTTAATGTACTACTGAATACAATTATACAAAGGAATGCTCTTGGAGTTATACCCTGTTATTTGCGTGCTGATTATGTTGTTTATATGAGCTACATTTTCAGTTCTTTTTCCATGTGAATTGTCTTCATTAAAGACTTGGTTCATTGTGTCGGTGGACTTGAAAATGAATTTAGTTCAGCATCTAAAGCCGTGTCTGTTTTAGTCAGTTTGTTTTGGTTACATTCTAAATGATTTGTTGTCAAAAGATGGATTAATCTAACTTTGGAAAGTCCAATGTGATAGGAAACTTAAATTTCTAGTCTCACATACACTCGTATAAGTTGATGCTAATAACTGGGAGATTATTATTGTTTTTGATAATTTTTCAAGTTAAGATGTTTGTTGTACTGTTTTTATTGTTTCATCTTGTTAATTACATGTCGAGCCTTGATATGCGAAAGCCCTAAGTTGTAAGCTAAGCTTCTGCTCGGATGTGCATTTTGAAAGTGATTATTGCAACTTCAAGAATCGTTAATTGATTAAATTTAGGAGTAGTTGGCTAATTTCACATTTATTCTTGATAGATAAATTTCTTGTGGCGACACCTTACATTCCTTTACTTTCCAAATTTGAGTATTTTTGCCATAAAGAAACTGACTTAAAATCAGTTTTGCATACCACTTAAGTAAGCAATAATCGCTTTTGCAACACATTTTAATTTCAGCTACCATCCAGCTCACTAAATTGTGATCTCTTGACGTGCCATGTGCTTATTATTTCCCTTTTGATACTTGTAGGGTTGTAGCATTGCATAGATGCTGCGAGTAATGAAACAAGACCATTGCATTCAATAATCGTGAACAAACATTACCATCAATACCAAGATTATTAAACAAACATGGTTCAGACACTTGAAGATATCAAGGGTGGTGGAGGATCTATCAAAATAGGAACCACTGGTACAATTAGCGCCTTAATGTCAAGGGAATTACACAGAGTCAAAGATGCATCTCCAAATCCCGTAGTTAGTACAGGTATCAAAGAAACAGTACAAGCAAATGTAGCAAGCTCGAGCAACATCACCAATACAAACGAAAAGACAGCACCCCACAAAACAAGAAAAGCTAGCCGAAATCCTAATAGGCGAAAGGGTTCTTACATAGTTGAAGTTGTTGATATAAAGTGCAAAATGCCCGACCCAATAACAAATCGACTCAAGAAGCTTCATTTCTCGAAGCTTTCAGAAACTAATGCCTAAGTTAGGACTATTTTATGTTTCTTGTAACTTTTAACCCTGAAATCATTTTAGGCCCACTGATGTTATCTACTTCAATGGCTGAACAAATGCTTGGTATGAACTTGTTCTTTCTTCTACTACCACTTGTGCGTTTTTGAGCCGTTTCTGGTAGTTGTAAACTATGTTTAAGAGAGTGCACATCTGGTACGTTTAAGTACTCTATCTCTTTCATTATCAGTGATGCGATGGTTCCTTTTGTCCCAATCTCGACCGGAGGTTTTGCAGACATTTTTTCTGGGATGTATGAAGAAGAGGAAGATTGTGATTTGGTAGGAGAATTGGACATTTTAAGTATTTTTTTTTTATATTGATGAAATGTCGAATGTTTATGAACTTGAAATCTTTGCCTTATGATTTATATCCTTGTACAAAGGAAGATCTTGTTTTTGTGAAGAAGATTGTGTGGTGATGTGTCAATGTTTTCATCATGGGTATGCAATGCAATGAACATTAAATTTTGGACCAACTCTCAACATGTGGTTCACTAATATATAGTTATATACTACATTTTTAAAACCTCTTATTGTCTAATATATACATATGTATGGTGTATGTATATGTATATATGTAAGTATATTCCTAGAAAATATCTTCTATATGTAAAGTTGATAATACATTTTTAAAACCTATTTACCTTTAAACAGGACAGTAGATTTTTTTTTTTGATTAAATATATTTAGTTTAGATAATACAATTCTCAATGAAAAAATTTGATGTATGCAGGCTGACAAAAAAAAAAAGTAAAGAAAAAGAAAACCATGATGTAATGTTCATTGCAACTTGCAGATTGTTAGGATTTGAAAGTGTCTGCATTACCATATAACTAACCACCACTCTCATTAGCATCCAACAAGTGTAATGTTTGAATAAAAGGTTAATGTGTTTCATCGTAATAAGAAAATATAAGTGAAGAATGACATATTCAAGAAAATTCGGTTTTCACTGTCAAATTATTATTTGATACTAGATGGAAGATAATCCAAATCTAAGATGCAAGAGCTAAGTAAACATGTTATAGTGATGCGAATCATCATACAAGTCAAAAGTCAAAACCAATATCTGTGTTTACAAATATAAACCTAGTAAATTAAAACAACTTACGATAAACAATACCAAAACAATTCAGAAATCCAAAATGTAACATTCTTTTGTAAAAGTACAGGGATATATAATGAAAACATACAAAACATCAGGGGCCCAAATTGTAACAAATATCAAGAAAAAAATTGTAGAAAAAAGGTGGTTTTGGAAGCCTTTCTCTACTATCAGAGCCAGGTTTCGATCCTGGGACCTGTGGGTTATGGGCCCACCACGCTTCCGCTGCGCCACTCTGATTTGTTGATTATATATCCAAACATAATATATATAACCAAATTATTATATTATCATAAAATAATCATAAATATTTACAGGATATATATGCCACTCACTCTGTAGTCTGTATTGATAAGAGACTTTCTTGAAAAAGCACCAACTATGGCAACAATATTATCATCATGTAGTAGTACTAGTATTTTAGCATCGAATTCAAATACAAGATTTACAAGCCCAGTTTGTAAATTGAATTCAGGGTTTATGGGTCAGAAAAAAAAGCTTGGGTTTTGCAGACCCACCTCAAGAATTGTTGGGTCAAGAAGTTGTGGGTCAAAAGGAATTACATGTTGGTTTAAGTTTGGTAAAAATGGTGTTGATGCTGAAGGTGCTGGTATTTATGGTAGTCAATCTAGAGATGATTTTGACCGTGATGATGTTGAACAGGTATTAGATTATGGTAATTATTAATTACCCTTTTTTTGGTTTTTTGTTTATGTGGTTAAAGTTTGAAACTTTTTTGATATTTTGGCTGTTTGGATAATATAGTGTATGTTAATGGATAACCGAGGACAACATGAGAGAAATAGAGAATGTAGATATTGTAACATTGTGGTTAAAGGGACATAGGAAGGATTTGAACTCATGACCTCCGGTTTTATGATGCATGTCCCTCACTACTTTTTTTTTTTTTAGAACGGCAATATATAAATAAAAGACGAGTATCTAGCAAAGTGCTAAATACCCAAACAAAGTACAATTACAAATACAATATCGAGGATAAACGACAAGTACAACACTATCCTAGATACTTCCTGAGACTTGAACTTCGAGGTAAGCAAAAAGGGTGAAAAAACTCGCGCAAAGAACACGAGAAAAACCCTCACCAGACAGGGGCCGCGCCACCGGTTTTCACCCTGCGGTGTTTTTGATGCCAACCCGTGAAAGCCTCAAGGTAACGAAATCGAAACAAACCGTGAAACCCAAAACCTATAAGAACAACAATGGGTTTTGAAACCACTTCTCCCGAGACATAGCCAAGTTTTTGGACCTACTCGTAGCCCAAATGTGCGACTGAGCAATAATGTCATCAAATAGATAATCTGGCTTGAGACGACCCGGCGAAAAAACCATGACATTGCGATGCTTCCAAATCACCCAAATAGCACTACAAAAAATCGCCTCAATGCATGTCCCTCACTACTAGACTACCATTGATAGGAAAATAGATTATGTTAAGGAATCAAGTTGTGAACTTTCTTGTGATTTAGGATTTGGGTATTGTGTTAAAGTGGCTGGGGGTTTGGGAATCATTAGTGGAGATCCAAGTTCTAGCTCGGTTGGTTCCGGAGTTGGGTACTTTGCAAATATGGTCATGTTTTCCATATAGGTGGAAACTCTCTTTAATCGGTTTTAAGTTAGTCTGAACATTGTCTTCTGCATAACGTACTTGGGGCAGGGTATGTTCCCGGTCAGCGTTGATGGTTATCAATTAAATAAATGTAAAAGATGAGTAAGTTCTACTAAATTTGACAGGGAATGAGAAAAATTGAAATCTTACAAAGATTTTGAGGGAAATTCATTAACTTCGGAAATTTTTATACTACATATGGTCTCAATTATGATATGTTCCATTTTTATTTGGTTTCTGCTGTTTGATACTTGGTGTTTGTAGAACGATTGATCAGTGTAATGACTAATGACTATAGATAATGATCACTATATACCAGGTTCTTCAAAACGAATTCTAGCATTTAACAGAGAAAATGTTTAAGACGAATATCATTAACTAGTCTTTAGAGATGGCAAATTCGACTTATTTACATATGAATGGGTTGAATTGGTCCATGGTTTATCTGTTACGGGTCAAACAGATAAAAGGTTAGCTTAGAAGGAAACAGGTCATATACAAAAAAGTGGGCAAAATTGTTTTGGGTCAACCCAACCCAACCCAACCTCACCTGTTTCGACATGTACAAAAAGAACATTGTTTGAACCAAACCCGTTACTGAACCCGGCTGTATTGCCCCCCCTCTTTCTCTTCTTGACGACTCTTTTATACTTTATTACTGATTAGCTTCAAGGATCAAGAAAATCCAAAGATGCTGAATATGATTATTCTTTACTAAAATTTATGCAGTACTTCAATTATATGGGTATGCTTGCTGTTGAGGGCACGTACGATAAAATGGAAGCTCTTTTAGGCCAAAACATTCACCCCGTTGATATTTTGTTAATGATGGCTTCCGGGGAAGGTGACAAACCCAAAATAGAGGAGTTGTTGAAAGCTGGAGCCAAGTATGATGTCAAAGATGCAAATGGAAAAACAGCACTTGATAAGGCAGCAAACGATGAAATCAAGGACTTCATTTTAAGCTACAACGTCCGAAAGGTGTGATCTGATCTAGTTCCGAAAGATTGTTGTTAAGTTCTTGTTCCTTGTCAGATTAGATTTAAAAAATGTAGTATAACTGTATTTTCTGAGATTTGGCTTCCATTATTATTGATTTGACTTTGAGCCATATGTATGTTAATTAATTGGGAATGTAAGTTTTGGGTGCAGAAATGAGAATGTAATTGGTTTGTTAATTGTCTGATGTTGGTTTTGTAAGCTTTTAATCATGTTGTGGTAATATGTTTGAGCCTTTTATTTTTCACTGGTTGTCATGTCATCTAACCAAATTTAATAACTAGTGTAGTATTAAGCTTTTCAATATTGTTCCTTTTAAATCACTAAATTTTATACTTACATATTGCTGTTATGGATCAATACTGTCATACAGTTTTGCGACCAAAGGGTCATTTTAAAAGACGTTTTCTCAAAAATTTGCATTTGTTTGCAGTTTTTGTGTTTCATGACTTTCATCTACTAAGAATGGCATATATTTTAGTCTCTTAAAACTCAAGTGCTCTCTTTTTTTCTTTGGGAAAGAAACTTGATCATTGCTCTCCTTTATCTATGTTTTGGTGTGTAGGGTACATTGTAATTACATAGTGGGAACAAATTTATGTTGGGCTTCAGTCAACCGCCCATAATCGACCTGTAGTTGCTGTATACCTGAAGCGTGTTGTGTTCCAAGTCATCTAGTATCGCAGATTTGAACTATGTTATAAGAGAAACTGTGGATTTTTTTTACCATATAGCTGGTCATGGAAATTAGCAAAAATGCCGAAGAAGGTTAGCAGGTCAGTTGTCCAAGGAGGTTAGATTTGAGATATGCTTTTACATATATGGAGACAGAGGTAAAACTTTTAACTAGAGACTAATCCATGTTTCTCTTACTTTGAACATTTCAAAGTTTGTTTTAGCATTGCCATGCGAGTAGAGGTGTTGAAAAGGCAGGTTGGGTAATGGGTCAAAGCGGATTAGATCGAAAAAATTGATTATCATATAAAACAATTATCGAAATTGTTTGAATAAATCAAGTTAGAAGGTTAAAAACACTTGCATAACACTTTGGAGTCTGTATGAATTTCAACCCATCTGACCCATTTCATTTTTACGTACTTTTTAAAGTTGACCCGTTGAACATAAATCCATATCAAAACTGACGCTAGTATAATGAATGGGCTGAAATAGCCGCCTCTACTTACAATTACCACCACAAGCAGTTGCACACTTGCACTGCCTAGCTCACAGGGAAATTCAGCATTACCATAATTGAAACCACCCTCCACTATCATAATGTTGTTCCTACCCCAGGAATGCAGCCTACACGAACTCCAAATCTCATTTGCAATAAACATCATTTCTAATAGCGCAAGAGTTGAACAAATAGATCAATACATACCTATCCAAGAGGTTCAAATAAGGAGCTTTGAGTGGATTTCTAAATGGAAAAGAAATCGTGACTTCAGGTGGAATCAATGGCTTGACAGCCCATGGGTCTGCTGTTCGAAATTGGTGGATACCAGTGTCGATGACATTAATTGATGAGTTCTGGTAACCGTTGGCCTGGCTGACTTTTCCTATGTTTCTGTACGTGCTTTTGATTTTCTTAAGCTATTACGGGTCTGTGTTTTGGGTACACATTCGTTTGCACATATGGTCTCTTTTGGGTGCACATAGGATTCATTGGCCTGTGTCATGTGGGGATTCTTATCAGATGTTGTGGCTGTATGGGTCGGGCCTGGACCTTTGGTTTCTTTTACATCTTGTAGGGTAGTCATATCTTATGCTGAGGGTCATGGTGATCATGTATACCGGTGGTGTACTTTTGAATCTACAGTAATAAAGTCATCTTTTAAAAAAACCTACTTTATTTTGTTCAACAAAATGATGAAGAGTGTCATCAGCTTGGAGACAAGTATGATTTTAGACTTTTAGTAGATTGAACAAATGAAAGTAGGGAAGGCATGAGATATTATTGTTGATTATTGCTAAAGCTAAGCTATAGCTAATGGTTATTTAGGTAGGTTGGGTAATGGGTCAAAACATGTCTTTTTTAGTAGGGGTTGAAACGACCAGGGTTGACCCAGAACTCTTTATCTGTCCTTCAATTTTAAATAACCTAAATAATTACAAACAATACTATTGCAATCTAAATTTTGCTCAAAGTGGTTTAGAAGGTCGTATGCATTAGAAATACTTTTTAGACGAGTTTCAGCCAGTTTGGCCTATTTGACTTTTTTCCTGTTTAGCTGATTTTTGTTATCGACCCATTTATAAGTAAACGGGTCAAAATTGCAACTTCTATATCTACCAGTTGAGGTTTGCTAATGGTTTTATTGTGTTTGCAATTGAATGTTCAATTTGACTTGCAACAAATCCTTCAATGCTTCTGAGTTCTGAATGTGATGCCATCCATATTACTGAACCTGAAACACATATCGATTTTGACACTTTCATCCCTGCTACTGATCTTACGAAGTTCCAGCCATGTTACTCATCTTTTCTGAATGTGGAAAGTGGTATTCGCCACTGTTTTACCACTTTATGTTCATGTGTGGAATTTTGCAGATGAAGTCCATACAAAGGCTAATGGCTCAAGGAAATTCATTTTCATTGGTGTATGTATCTATTGTACGCCTATGTGTCACTATTCTATTAAAAATTAACTTAAAGGATCTTGATCAATCCCAACCGCCCTTCACTTCACGATTTAGCCATAACACACTAGCTTGAATTTTGCCAACCCACATCAACAATTATTGGGCCAAATAATGATAGTAGTTGTGGGTCAGGAATTACAACTATCTTGATTATTTCCGTTTCATTTAATTACTCATTTTTTTTTCTTCCAAAACGGCCGGAGTTATTTCTGGAAACAATCTCTCTACCTTAAGGGATCTAGTGGGAGACGAGATTGGGTACGGTTATTACTTTTTTTACTCCTTTTTTTTTTCAGGTTTGTTTAATGTTGTGATGTTTTTTCTAAACTTGATTTGCATCATATGTTACATAACGAGGAGGTTTATAACGTCCATGCTACACGCTGAGATAACCGGTAAAAAGGAGGGTTTCATGAAAACAATTGAAAGTTTAAAGGCCAAACTAAGAAAGTTTGGAAAGATATGGTCAAAATGGAATAAAACAATCTTCAGAGTTAAACGTGGAAAGATGAAAAATATGCTGTCAAAAGTAAAATGTTGTAATAATCTAAAGGGTTAGACAACTAATAAGACCCACTCATCATTTCATCCTTACTTTAATAATTAATATTAAATTAATAATTAATAATTGATAATAAAGATAGATTAATATGTTTATGAATTATGATATACATATGTTGGCTTAATGGAGTGAAATGTCAAATATGTAAACGTAAATGAAAATGTAAATATAAATGATATTCCCTTCGACAATAACAAAATCATTTAAATGCTAAAATCAAATATTTTATATACATAATTTATAAAAGTATGTTATTGTTATGGTATTTGTTAAGTACTTAACTAATTGAACATAAGTTAGTTGGTACCCGCATCTACAAATTATATGGACGAATTGGAAGGACTTTTAGAGACAACAAAGTCTTGGTTTGAAGACTTGCATCCAACGTGTATCCACTGTATTAAAAAAGTTGTATGAAACTACAACGTGTCTCCATTGAACTAGAAGAGTTGTCTATTCTTTATGGGATAGATAATTACTCTATTGTACTAGAAGAGTTGTCTATTCCATATGGGATAGATAATTACTGGTACCAAAAAACATCTAGGGTTAAAAAGATGTCTTAGTTATACCTTTTGAATATTTGTTTACTTAGAATTCCTTATTAGCTATAACAAAACCCAAAAAATACTATGCATTAAACCACTTTTCAATAAAGTTGGTATACATTTCAATAAGAAATTACAAAGGGCAGTTGAGGCATTTCAATTTCCCATTTCAAAAATCTCATTTTTTTTTTCTTTTTCCATGATATACATCCATCCACCCACATTACAAAAAAGCAGTTTGTTCTTGGCTTTCATTTCAGACCCTTCTTCTTCACACTCAAATCAAAATCACAATATCTCATAAAAAAAAAAAAATGTCAACAAAATCTTTAAGACCCACAAAACCCCCAATCCCAGCCTCATCAAGATCATCACTTTCTTCACATTTAGCCATCATTGAACTTAAACAAAGAATCTTGAATTCTTTGTCAAGGCTTTCAGACAGAGACACCCATGAAATCGCAGTCGAAGATCTAGAAACCGTCATCAAAACCGCCTCGCCCGACACCCTTTCGTTACTACTAAATACCCTTTTCGAGTCGATTAATGAAACCACAACTAACAAACCACCTGTCAAGAAAGAAGCAATTAGGCTGCTTTCTTTCATATGTACTTGCCATACTGAATTGGCAGCTGCCCATTTGAAAAAGATCATAACCCACATTGTAAAAAGACTTAAAGATTCCGATTCGGGTGTTAAAGATTCGATTTGTGAGTCAATTGGACAGCTTTCTTGTTTATATTTGAAGGGTTTGAAAGACAAAGAAAATGTGGATATCGGGTCGATTGTTTCGTTGTTTGTTAAGCCGTTGTTTGATTCAATGAATGAACAGAATAAATCAGTGCAATCTGGTGCAGCAATGTGTTTGGCTAAAATGATTGATATGGCTTCTGATCCACCTGTTTTGAATTTTCAAAAGCTTTGTACTAAGATCTGCAAGTTTCTTAATAGCCCAAATTTTTTAGCTAATTCTGCTCTTTTGCCCGTCGTATCAAGTCTTTGTCAGGTTCGGTTTTTAAATTTTCTATGCTAGCTATTTATTTACTTATTTTGCGTGTTGCTTATATACAAAGTCATAGTTAGATAAAGTTTTTGAAATTTAGATGCTACATTTTGACATGAAATGAATGTTTTTGTATTTATGATTGTGAGGTCCATTGTTAGATATCGGTCACCCTGGTGGAGGTAATTAGGAAGTTTGGATGTGCATTTGGGAAGGGATTATATCGAATCGGAATTAGATACTTAGATAATGAGATAATTAGGTAGCTTAAGTTGTAAATAGTTTGGTAGTTTTAATAGTATATTTAGTTTTCTTATGGAAGCCTATTACCTACTTTTCAAATCCGATTATTTGACCTTAAATAATTAGAAAGTCGTATTCCTGATGAGATGTTAAAGTGTTTGGTTCATTCTGATTATTAATGGAGTTCATAGATAAAATGACCAAAAAGAACACTTTTGTGAAAAAAGGAAAACGTTTATCCAAACATCTAATACTGATAAGAGATACGCAGATCCAAAAAGTAAATCCTAACAACCTCTAAATGCACATCCAAATACACTTGAGCCTTTTATTTTAATATCTTAAGAACATCCACTAAATATATAGTTTATATTTGGGAATAGTTTGTAAAACATTTGATATACATGTTGCAGGTTGGTGCT
Source organism: Solidago caesia (assembly GCA_028566075.1). Lineage (NCBI taxonomy): Eukaryota > Viridiplantae > Streptophyta > Magnoliopsida > Asterales > Asteraceae > Solidago > Solidago caesia. The sequence continues at coordinate 358 of JAOXNX010036931.1, read as the reverse complement.
ATTGCTCCACAAGCTTTGGACCCATTGCTACAAAGTATCCATGACTGTCTCAGTAGTTCTGACTGGACAACTAGAAAGGCGGCTGCAGATACATTGAATGCCATGGCTTTGCATTCGAGTAACTTGATAATAGAAAAACCGACTTCTACAATAACAATACTTGAAGCATGCCGTTTTGATAAGGTAGAAACTACCCTTGATTTAAACATCAGATATGATATTTCATATGCAGAATTAAGCAAAATTACACCACTTTATATGCAAATGCCATACGTCTCAGATTCTGTTACGGATCGAAACCATTGCAAGGTATGGGACTTGTCCCACATCGGTTGTATGGGAAACCAATGTGGGGTTT
>JAOXNX010036907.1:0-15795 GCA_028566075.1 Solidago caesia | reverse complement strand
CTATCTCCTCTTCAAAGTGATAGGCTATTCCAAGGCGTTGGACTACATCAATAAGTTCTATCAACTTCATATGTTGCGTTGATTCATTATAAACATTGATTAAGAGCTCTTTTCTCACTTCTTCTTTTAACTTTTCAACAAGTTGTTTCTCCATAACTAAATCTTTTGTCTGCATGCACCACACAAGCTAGATTGTTAGTTAGAAGATGACATATATATATATATATATATATATATATATAAATAGACAATTAAGCAATATCAAATAGAACCATGCATATAACCTCATCATATGTGTGAAACTGATCCTTCCATATGCTAGCAGCGGGCTTCACCGTGTTGCGGACAACATTTTGCTTTGTGCCGCTATTATTCTGGACGACAATAGATGGTAACGGAGAGGAAGAAATAGAAGCACTAGAAACCGGGAAATGTGACATATTTAAATCTTCAAGGTTGATAGGCTGCTACTTTTGAAATCATTTGAGTGTGCCTTGCTTAGTTTTATAGGCATCTTGTTTTCATTTTACTTTAAAATAAATTATAAATGATTTAAGAATAGTGACATAGCCAGGTTTAAATAAATTATAAATGATTTAAGAATAATGACACACACAAATTGTTTAATTCATTCTCTTTTGTTGACTACACACAAATTGTTTAATTCATTCTCTTTTGTTGACTACACACAAGGAACAAATCTTAAGACTTTCTTCTGCTTCTTTCTTTCCCTCGTCGAACTTAGCCAAAAACAAACAAGGAACAACAAGTTTTAACACTACAATCATCTCTATTGTAAGTAACTATCTTTTAAACCAAGTTTTATTTCTTACAAGTTTATTTAAATACATTATTGGTCGTATTATGAAAAATAGTTGCCATGTTGTTCTTCTGTTACTAGTATTTTCATTTAGTTATAAATATGTTTCATTTATATATAGATTGGTTTCAAAACATAGTTGTTATTACTAGAATATAATAGAAAAACATAATATTAATATGTTGAGTTTTGAACCTATAAAAAATGGGTTTGTTACAAATACTATATATTGCTATGTCCTAAAATTTCATATCCTCAAATGAACCTGAAAACTGTTAGATTCGGTCAAATCAAAACTTTTAAATTTAATCTTTTAAATCTAAACTTTTAAATCTAAGTTTTTAAATCTAAAGTTTTAAATCTAAACTTTTAATTTCGGTCCAACCGAAAATGATTATTTTCAGTTGAATCAATCTATGAGCTAAGACTTTATACAAACACTTAGATATATATATATATATATATATATAAGTTAACAATTTAATTGACGAACAAATATGTAACACCCCGCTAAAGCGGAAACACAAGGTGCACATTAAACAAGATACATTGCACAAGATACAGATCATAATACGCCATGATATTAAAATTGAAAAAATATTACATTGTTGCAGGGCATTTAACCCGTAGAATTTCTTTACAAAATATGAGTTTCCAAGTCACACATGACTATACAAAAGATACATTTCCCAAAAGTACAAGTATTCCAAAGATGATTTTAAAAAACAAAGCTGCTGGAAATACTGAGAACCATGAGTATGATATGAAGACTCGAGATACAAACAAGTTAATTGTCGGGCCCTAAAAAGCATGATAAAATCAAGTGTCAGCTACTTTTGTAGCTGGTGAGTTCACAGTTTCGTTACCAAAGTTTTCTCTCGTTGTTTCCCTGTCAAAACAGTTACAGTTGCAAAGTAGAGTAGTATCATAGATACAAAAGTTCCACATCAAGTTAGTTATCAGTTTCAAGCATGGGGTATTGCGTATACATGATCCTACTACTAAACCAATTTGCTGGCGTACGTTTTTGTCCTAGATAAACAGTCATACTCTCAATAGTAAGACTAACATACAGTTCAGGTAAGTATTCATCACTGAGTGTACATCTCAGGATGAAGAGTCCGACCGACCCTCAAATAGCGCTATCCATAAGTACCTACTGTCTATCCCTGTTATGGTGGGAGTCGATTAAAAGAGTAGTTCTAGAGGGACTTTGAATATAAGTTACTCAAGTACCTAACAATATCCATGTGCCGTTACAACGGAATAAAGTTGTTCATAAGTTCAAGTTCGAGTACCAATAATATTATCATGTACACCTATTTAAACCCCGCCCATACAAGGCCTAAACAATTTTACATGACTTTATTATTGAACTAACAGTTCAAAGTTCAGTGCAAAAGTTGCCATTCAGTTGTTATAACAGTTGTTAAAACAGTTGATAAAACAAGTTAAGTACATGCTTTTCAGCCCCAATAGTAAAACAAATAAATTGAAAGGGGGCAGTGAACTCACAGTGATTCCAGTTATAATATACAGCAAGTGAAAAGGCACAAGAACGACAAGAATAAGTAAGTTGCTAGCTGAATAGGTGCTATCGATGCGAACCTATGATCAGATGCATAATCGAAAGTATAGATAAGTTTCAAGTTTAACATTAGTAACTTAGAAATGCCACGAGACGAGAATTTATAAGTTTAACTCTTTTTCAAATTGTACGGATCGTCTTTTGACTTAAACATGTTATAAATATTTATAGTTTAAACATTTGATTATGTTTTTAAGAAAAACAGACGATTGATTAACACACTCTAGTTCGGCATTTGTAAGCTATACAAGTTTAACTCTTTTTCATGTTTGTTCGGTTCTCCCTAAATCATTTGAGCGGTTTTTGTACTAGAATCTTCAAGGATTTTATTGATAGTTCTATGTATTATTTAGGTTCTTGAATACTATAGCTAAACCACATTTGAAATTTATAAATCTTGTGCGGTTTCACTAGTATTATGAATCAAAATTTGATGTTTTGTGAAAAGTATCAAATACGAACAATTTTGTTCGGATTATTATATGTGCAAAAACCGAACAAAGCTCTATCTTTGTAATGAATATCCGAACAAATGTATGTTTCTAAAGAAACTGAGCAAAGTGATCTTTTGAACTAGAAACCGAACAAATTTCTATTTGTTCTAAATCCGACCAAATCTTCATCTATAGTACAAAATCTGAACTAATGTGGTTAATGTAGAATCCGAACAAACTTAGCTTTTGACTACAATCCGGACAAAATATATATAATGTACAAAAACCGAACAAAACTCCTATAATCTGAACTTTTCAGCTTGAATCTGAACAAATTTTATTCGGATTTCACTAGTTATATTGATACTTGATCCTTGTTGTGTCCAAGCTCTTAAAACCGATCAAATTTGTTCGGTTTACATATGTTCAATAACTGAAAAAATTTGTTCGGATTCCATGATCCTAAAACCGAACTATTTTGTTCGGATTTAACTTTAGTTCGTTCAATGGCATTCTTAGGTTACTAATTATTAAACATTGGATCGTTCTATGAGGTGATAACCTCAATTGTGTTCTTATTCTAGGCTCAAGTGCTCGCAACGTGTGACTCGTTCATATTGTGCTTATCATAGTACCTTATCTCGTAATATTGTTCTATCTTCGATCAAGTGAGTTCACTGCCCCTATTCTATTTTATCAGTTTTAGTGCGGGGCTGAAAAGCATGAAAACTATTTTATTAAATAGTAATGAAATGTACTTTGAACTTATTTTATGAACTTGTAACTTATGTAACTGAACTTGTACTGTTTATTGTACTGTACCTGAGTGCTATCGTAGCTTGACCTCTACTATTAATTCAATCACACTAGTACTAGTGATTGAACCGTAGGTACTTATGGACAACGTTGTTAGTGTAAACTAACCTCTCTCGTACAAGTTCTACGAGTGCATACTTACTTATTTCCCTACTAGCGATAGAGTAGGATGACGTGAAGGATCTTATCCGGTTTAGTAGTTGGGCTCATTATTAAAGTATAAACAATCAATAGAAGAACTTTTGAACTATTTATTTGACATATCCTCATGTAAAGTTGTTTAAGCCTTGTATGGGTGGGGGTTAAACAATTGTACATGATTGTATTGTTTGTGCTGAACTTTTGAACTTTGATCTTGTGTAATAATGAATTTATGAATTTTTGGAACTTCTGAACAGACGAACTTACGACCACTGGTAACAGTCTATCTTTTATATATATGTACTTGAGCTTGTAACAGGTTTTGAGAACTAAGTATTTGCCACAAAATCAGTGAATCTCACCAACTACTTTCGTAGTTGATGTTTTTGAAATCTCATGCTTTTCAGGTCGAGGTCAATAAGCAACTCTCTATGTTCAGGCTTAAAGTGCATTCAATGCTGATCCTTCAAGATGGATCGTCTTTTGTGACTCCATCCATTGTGCTCAGATGTTGAGTGTTTATTACTTTTGAACAGTTGTATCTATGTTCAGTTTATGTTTTAGTACTTGTTCTCAATTACTCTGTTGAGCTAGACTTATGTATTTAATGTTCATGTAACGGGCATAGCCCTCATACATTGTAATCCTTGTTCTGATTTTAATGTTATCGGCTGTGTTATGATCTGTAACTTGTGCTATGTACTATGTTTACTGTGCATCCCGTGTTTCCGTTTTAGCGGGGTGTGAGTTTGGATGCTGATTCGAAACTTGGTGACAAGTCTGTTAATATACAGGTGATATATTAATATGTTTATATATATTACGTATGTGTGCATGTGTGTGTTTGTAATATGCCTCAGGTTCTAGATTATTTGTTTAGAGTTATAAACATCTTTGCTGAACAATCTATATTTTCTCAGGAGCTTCAAACTGTAAATGATGCCCTTTTGAGACGGCTTTATGATGATGATCTTAGCGTTGTTCAAGCAGTTTTAAGTATGGACAGATTGTCTGAATTCATAAAACATTTAGATCTTCTTGATGGTCTTCAAAAGGTGCTTAAAAGATGCATCATCATAGGTCCATTTATGATGCAGAGGAAGCTAGGCAAGGTTCAACCACTTGGATAGGTCCTGTTTGTTTTCGGTTCACATTCCTTGTTCTTGTATAACTATTTGTTTTACCTTTGTAACTTTGAAGATTGGCATGTGTATATATATAGCAATTTTTTATGTTACAATAATATATATATGTTTTTAATCTTCCAGATGTTCAGTGTTTAAATTTTTATAGGTTGATAATTATATCCAACAGGAAACCTGTTTTGTAAAACAAACCGGTTTGTATATATATATATAAGGAAACGAAAGAGGTTTCTAAATATATATAAAGAAACCGGTTTCTACTATACATATATAAGGAAACGTGTTTTACAAATGAAAGAGGTTTCTAAACATATATGGGAACGTGTGTAAATACTAAAGAAACCGGTTTCTACTTAAAAGAGATTTGTATACATATATAAGGAAACCTGTTTTACAAATAAAACAGGTTTCTATATCCTACAAAGGGAACCTGTTTTTATTATAAAATAGGTGTCTATTGTTTTCATAGACACCGGTTAATCAACCGGTCTCCTTTACAATCTAATAGAAACCCCTTTAATAGACACCGGTTGTAAAAACAGGTTTCTAAAGCCCTTTAAAATAGGTATCCTTTTACATTTTCTGTAGTAGTATCCTATCTGATAAATTTTTTAGCATAAATCAACATGAAAGTAATATTAAACAAAAAAAATAAAATAAAAAAGAATAGAATAGCAATGTTTAAGTTTTTATACGAAAAATTTAAAATGCAAATTCAAAGTACTAAAACGTAGTTTTGTAATGTTATTTAAAAAAAAATGATTTATAATAATAAATGTCATATTCATAAAAATAAATACAATATTTATTTGTAAAGTAAAAAATAAAATTTAATACATCTTATACACCACCACATAAACCATTTAATAAAAAGACAAACATGAAAGCGATACATAGGACAAAATATTATATGACAATCTATGGAGGTTAGTATAATATACTTTGACTTTTTAGAATGATTTAATTGATTAGTTAATTACTCCATTTAGTATTGTTTATGTTGATGATTAGAGAGATAATTAGTATTTAATGGTGTTCAATGTTTATGATCATTAGAATGTTAATTTTAGTGGAAAACTCCATTGTCTTTAGATTCAAAGGTTGAGAGTTCAAACTTTCACACTTATAATTTTTTACTTAGATAATTATATTTAACTAGTAAATTTCTCCGTGCTTCGCGGCGGATCTGAAAACTACAATAAAAATATCATATTTAACGGGAAAAATAGATGGAAAGGGCATAGACTCGAATACGGGCGAGGACTAAAAAAAAGAAAGAAAATGTTACAGCCTAAAAGATAATAACACACCAAAAATACCAAAAAGAAAAAGAAAAATGTTACAGCATAAAAAATATTAAAACACCCGGAAATACCATACACTTAAAACCAAAAATACCATCAAATCAAATAAAGAAAAAAACCATTAAAACTAAAAGAAAAATAAAAGAGAGAAAACCCATTAAACAAAAAAGAAATAGTATAGAAATAAAAAAAAAATTGATTCACTTTACATGTTAAAGGCATAAAACTCTGCTATATCTGTTTAAAACACGAAAACATATTAAGGATTATATGTTCATAAACATTAAAAAATAATACATTTTTGGAAAAGAGTTGTTATAACTTTTAACTACAGCCGGGCTACAAACTTTAACATGTCAATAACACGTCTCTATAGCTACAAATGAAGACCAGTTTTGGAGAAATAACCGATCTCTTTTCATCAAAATGAAAAACAGGCCCCTCTCTAAACCCATCTAATAGAAACCTGTTTATAAACAACACGTCTCTAAACTAATCTAATGGAGATCGGTTTTGAAACAACATGTTTATAAACTTTTATATATTTTAATTTTTTCATTGCGCGGGGTTCGAAATATTAAAATTCCCTCTTATTTTTTTGGAACAAATCCATCGCCTTTTACATCTTCTCTCAAACACATTCACTATCTCTTTTGTTCTTCTCCTCATAGCCACCAACATATCATCTCCATTGTAAGCACTATAGAACCGCCACCACTAACGAGCACCTGGAACCACCATCGTACTGCCACAACTCGCAACATCCATCTCCGTTGGCTATCACCACTCACAAGACGGTAAGTTCTATTAATTTTTGTTTTAGGGTTTTGAGAATGTTGTCTAGTTTTTAGACCAGCTAGCTAGTTAACTTTAAAACCATTCTGATTTTTTTAATGATCTAGAAATTGAAAATTAAAAATGATATATAGGTAGATCCGTAAATTAAAGGAATTAATATGCATGTAGATACATGAACACTCAAATTAGATATCTTGATTAATCTAATTCTAATTAGGGGAAAAAGTGAATGGTTTCTATTTTCATATGAGCAATGGGTGATCAGTTAAACTAGTTTAATGCTTAATTTATCATTTTACTGTAGTAAAATAAATTCATTATGCTCAGGGATAGTTTTTTCTTCTTGAAAATCTACGCCTGGCAGTAGTTGATACTCTTTTTTATACAAGAGGTACATTGGTACAACCCTTTTGGTCCACTTTACACCTCTATTTGTTGAACCATGAGCTGCCTTCAAGACTTGAAGGCCTAAATAGATTATGGACTTCAATTGTTATGATCTCTTGTTAAGGCTATGAATGTTTTGGAGCTTTGTAAAGTTTGAATCAGTAATGTGTTAATTGCTCCATCATTAATTTGGATAAGGGCTTTCACTTTTTACATGTGATTTTTGCCCCCTCAACAAAAAAATCTTGGATCCGCCACTGTCAGACGTCTATTTTTTTATTTTTTTTCGTTTTGTAGGATAGATTGGATGGAGAGGCAGAGGTTTTGCTTGATCCAAAGGAACTAAGTGATGATGGAACGATATCTTTGAGTACATATGTTGTTAGTGAGGATGCCAAGTACTTGGCTTATACTATCAATTCGAGTGGAAGTGATTGGGTCACCGTCAAAGTAATGTAGATCGAAGACAAAAAGTTCTGCCTGATACATTGTCATGGGTGAATAATTCATTTAGTTACTTCCCTTTTGGAATTTAGTTTCATAGTGATAGCAAGGGTTTCTTTTACAGTCGCTACCCAGCTCCAAAGTAGTATCGCAATGATGTTATTGCTCTCTTGAAACAGGGGCTGAATAAGCCATTGATCGAAAATAGTGTGATCAACTTGGGTAAACTTGCCTCAGTTTATCCCAAGCTTTGTATCACCCCACATGGAGCATTTCATTCGATCACGGTGTATTGCTCTAGCTATGTATGTATTTCTGTTGCTATATATGGAGTCATTTTATAATATAGACACCTTGTCATATTTACTAAAATTTATCATTTGATGGATTTAAAGTTTCATTATTTTTTCATGTTGCGGGATTCGAGATGATATTGAAAAGGAGGATGCTTTTCGAGGTCTTTGTGCAATGGTATGGTCCTCTGCTATTGTCAACCTTTTTGTTTGGTTTGGAAGTAGAAACTTACGTTTGCTTGTTTTCAGGTTAAAGCAAATCCATTAGGGCTTTATATATGTGTATATATATATATATATTTATATAACATCGATCTATTTTTTGTCTGGCAATCTGAAAACTATTGAATATTTGTGTTGTCTTTATTCCTATCTGGTCGGCAGTAATATAAGGGACTTTGTGGTGCGATCACTCCCAATATCATGGCTTATGTATATGCATATAACATATTCTAATTGCATTTCTATTATACTTATCGAGTAAGCATGTGGTCATTGGGGTTTAATGTTTTTTCATTGTATTTCTCTCATTTGCCAGATTGAATTTATAGGTACTGCCTCTAACAAAAGAGTAAGCCAAAAATGAAATAATTTGAACTTAACTTAATTAAAACTATGATAAAATCAAACTAGAGCTAGTTTTTACAAACTGTACACTTAAATTCAATATAGCTTATAGTCATGACAAAAGATATATTTCACCCGTCTCGTTTTAAATGTCCACTTTTAGATGTGTCCAGGCTAGTACTAGTCGCTCTGTATTAGTGTGGGACAAGTGAAGGTTATATATATTAGGCTTTTCAAGGTCTTTGTGCAATGGTATGGTCCTCTGCTATTGTCAACCTTTTCGTTTGGTTTGGAAGTACAAACTTATGTTTGCTTGTTTGCAGGTTAAGCAAACCCATCAGGGGCTTTGAGTTCTCTTATTTTCTTGTGTAGAGCTATTGCTAGTTGGCATGTACGTTTTCTCATCAAACCGGAACATGTCACTAACATTTTAAATTTATTTCAGATAAATATTTGTGCCAAATGACCGTGTCTGATCTATTCGACTAGATAGCTCAGTCAAGGGATGTAAGGGGAAAGGTTCATCAGTTATTTATTTTCTAACCATCATACATAGTATCTCATTTAGTTCAAATTATAATCAAAAGAAAGGTTTAATATGGACTAGACATTTAGGAAAGCAATTTGATTGAGAAAATTATACATATCTGAACTATTTTTGATTGATGTTATGATTAACATTGGATGCAAATGATTTAAATGGATATGATTAGGATAATTTAGGTAAAGCTATTGCCGGAGAAGCTAAAGCAACATTTTTCTACATATATGCGAGTTCAATAATGACCGGTAATCTTTGTGGATAAAGTAAACTTACTCCTGTCCTAGGTATGTCAGATTATGATCTGTGAACAAAGAAAAACAATTATCCAGTAACTTTCTATGATTCCATCGAAGTACTTTAAACCATGTAGCAGCTTATAATTTTTTTAAATGTGCAGCAACAAATTTGCTCAAGATGCTTCTTAGACCGGAGGATAAAGCAGTGCAAAAGGAAAGGCTCCGAAGGAAAGAAGCCTATTGTTGTCAAATATGGTTCGGTTTTGGATAAATGTAGTTCTCATTCCCCTTAAAACTATGACTTTGTATGGATCAAATTTAAACATTAACTTTGTATTCAATATCTATATATAGTTAAGTTTTTGGAAAATATATTGTTTGGCTGCGAAATTTGGTTGTCCAATAAATTTATATATAGTTGGTGGTTTGTTGTGAGATTTGGTTGTTGAGTATCCTTATATATAGTGTTTTACATATACCAGGTTTTGTACAGGCTTTATAAAATAATAATAATAATAATAATAGAGACCTGTTAATTAATATCAAAGGGGTCTCTATGTGTTTTGAGAGAGACCGGTTGGGTGGAAGGTGGAAGAAACAGGTCCCCATTCTGTAGAAAGAAACCGGCTATTTAGTGAAAGAAAGGTTTTTATATCTTTGCAAGGGAACCGGTTCTTAGTAAAAAAGAGGTCTCCATAGCTTTCATAGAAACCGGTTAATCAACGGGTCTCCTTTACAATCTAATAGAAACCCCGAAACCGGTTGTAAAACAGGTTTCTAAAACCCCTTAAAACAGGTCTCCTTCACCTATTTCTATAGTAGTAGCACACGCACTTGTGCTTCTAATCGCGTGCGCACTTGAATGTGCAGCCACACACTTGACTAAAATGCCCTAAAAACTTCTCGATTTTTGATGGAACTCAAAGTATAATGATAGTATAACATGTAAGGGACATCAAGGGACGAATTAGACTCGAAAACGAAGTCATTTGAAGCATGAAAAGTCGAAAACGCACTTGGAATGCTTGATGGGCGCACTTGGCTGTTCTTGGTGTGTTTTTGGCTGAAAACATCACAAAACGACTCGTTTTTGGGTTAGAAGTGATAGGTAAACATGTTCCCTAGAGTTTTGATGCGAAAAACGACCCGAAACACTTGATTTTCAAGCTCAAATTGGCTGTCCAAATAGACTTACGGGTTTGACACTTTTTCAACAAATTTTTGAGAAATCAAAGGCATTTCTAAGAGAAATCGAATAATTGATTGTATAAAACACTTACACGACAAGTTACAATCAAGATTTGTTCCAAAAACTTGAGAGAGAATCATAGAGAGAGAAAGTTAGAGAGAGAGTCTAAGCTCGAACCTGCTAATCAGGTAGATGATGCGGATGTGTTTCTTCCAAGGGAGTCTATTAAAGAGGTATGTGCTCGGTATGATAACACGTTATATGGTTATTTTCTGGGCAAACGTATTGCTTTTCCTGTGGTTGAAAACTTTGTCAAGATTGCTTGGGGTAAACATGGGTTGGTGCGAATAATGATGAACGCTCATGGTTTCTATTTTTTTAAGTTTCGGAATAAGGTAGGTATGGATTATGTTATAGAGAATGGTCCTTGGCTGGTTCGAAGTTCACCATTATTTCTCAATGTTTGGTCCCCTCATGTTAATTTGAAAAAAACTGAATTGAAGAGTGTTCCGGTTTGGGTGAAATTGCATGATGTTCCTATGGTGGCTTACACGGATGATGGATTAAGTATGTTGTTATCTAAAGTGGGTGATCCGAAGCAACTAGATACCTATACCACAGACATGTGTATTGAATCTTGGGGACGGAACAGTTATGCTAGAGCATTGGTTGAGATAAATGCGGAGTCTGATATGAGGGATAGTATTGTTGTTGTTGTTCCAAAACTTGAGGCTGAAGGATATTCGAAAGAGACAATTGCTGTTGAGTACGAATGGAAACCCCCGAGATGCTCGGTGTGTAAGGTTTGAATTGTCCTAGAGTTGTCAAAGCTGTGCAAAAGGAGGCTCCAGTGGTTGATAGTGATGGTTTTCAGCAGGTGAAAGGTAAACAAAAGGCTTCAAAACAGGGATTCGCAACAAAGAAACAAAAACCGCAGTTTGTTTATAGGCCTATTATGAAACCCAGGGCGACTACTAATGGGGCGAGTACTTCTGGTGTAGCTACATCTAATTCTTTTGATGTGCTCAATTCAAATGATACAGGTAATGAAGGTCCAGACAAGGTGGAAGTGAAGTCCACGAATGATAGTCTTCCAAAACAACAAGTGCATGAAACTAATTCTGATGATGAGGAAGTTGAGGAAGTTTTCAATGAAGCAGCGGAATTTATGAACATGAGAACTGAGCCATTGAAATCATCTGAGGGGGCAAGCACTCCCGGTTCAAATGGTTTTAATGGGTAGCTTAGCATCCTGGAATATTAGGGGGTTGAACCGCTCGCTAAAACAAAACGAGGTTCGTCAGGTAGTTGCTGATAATTATTTAAATTTATGTGCTATTATGGAATCTCATGTAGCTGTCTCGAATTTATTTAATATTTGTAAGAAGATTTGTCGTACTTGGGATTGGACTTCTAATGGTGGTATTTGTAGTAAGGGTACTAGAATTATTATCGGCTGGAATACGGAGGTAATGGATGTCATGGTTTTATCCCAATCAGACCAGGTTATACATGTGCAAATTGTCTTTAAGGAAGACAAGAAATCGTTGTTTTGTTCATTCATTTATGCAGATAATGGCTATCAGAAGCGGCGGGAATTCATGGCTCGTCCACTGCTAATCTAAGTATGCGCGAATTTAAAGAATGTGTGGAGCTGATAGAAGTGTTTGATATCAATGGCTCGGGGTTTCACTATACTTGGAATCAAAAGCCGAAGAATGGTGGAGGAATCTTCAAAAAACTGGATCGGATTATGGGTAATATTAGTTTTATTGATGAGTTTCCAGCAGCTCATGCTCTCTTCCAGCCGTATAGAATCTCGGATCATTCCCCTTGCATCTTGAAGCTTCCTTCGGTTGCTCGCTGCCGGCCCAAACCGTTCAAGTTTCCAAATTTTATAGTTCATAAGCCGGGTTTTATTGATGTTGTGGTCAATTCTTGGAAGATACGGGTAGAAGGACATCATATGTTCAAACTTGTTAAAAGATTGAAAGCTACAAAGACACCGGTTCGCAGCCTTATGCAAAAGCAAGGTAACCTGCACAAAAAGGTGACTTTGCTTCGGGGTTCTCTAGATGAATTACAATTTGCTATTGATAAAGATCCTACGAACCCAGTCTTGCTTGAGAAAGAAGCGAAGTGTTTAATTGAGTTTAAATCTGCACTACTAGATGAAGAGAGATTTCTTAAGCAAAAGTCTAAGGTGGAATGGCTTGCATTGGGGGACTCAAACTAGGCCTACTTTCATAATTCTCTTAAGAGTAAAAACCACAGGAGCCGGATAGAGGTTATTAGAGATACTAATGGTGTTTTACATGAAGGTGGAGCTGCTCTAAAGGCATTTGTGACCCATTATGAAAAGTTTTTGGGACGTGAAGGTGTTACTACTAGCTCCCCAACTCCGGATCTGTTCACAGTTAAATTGCCTACCCCAACAGCTAATCGGATGGTGGCAAATGTAACAAATGAGGAGATAATGAAGGCTATGTTCTCGATTGGTGAAAATAAAGCGCCTGGACCTGATGGATATACTTCTGTTTTCTTTAAAGCAGCATGGGACGTAGTTGGTGTATTTGTCACGCTATTCAGGAATCTTTTCGGAATGGGAGATTGTTACAGGAGATAAACCATACCATACTTGCTCTCGTTCCAAAGGTTACCACCCCATCTTGTGTTACTGATTATCGCCCCATATCTTGCTGTAATACTATTTTTAAATGTATTAGTAAGATTCTAACAGACAGGATGAAAGATGGGTTGACAGAAATTGTAAGTATCAATCAATCTGCATTTGTTCCGGGCCGAAGAATTTCAGATAATATTTTGCTAGCTTAGGAACTCATGCATAATTATCATAGAGACACAGGCCCTCCCAGGTGTGCATTCAAGATTGATATCCAGAAAGCCTATGACACGGTTGACTGGAACTTTTTGGAAGCAACTCTACATGGATTCGGCTTTCATAGACGAATGATACAGTGGATAATGGTGTGTGTTAAGACTGCTTCGTTCTCTCTATCCGTTAATGGCAATTTGCATGGTTATTTTCGTGGTAAAAGAGGTCTAAGGCAAGGTGATCCAATGTCACCATATCTCTTCACTCTGGTTATGGAAGTTCTCACGTTAATACTTCAGCGTGATGTTTCATTGAATGCGTCTTTCCGATTTCATAATAGATGTGAGAAGGAACGTATTATTAACATTTGTTTTGCAGATGACCTATTCTTGTTTGCTAGGGGAGACACTAATTCGGCCAAGACAGTAATGAAGTCCCTTACTGGTTTTCGAGACATGTCTGGTTTGACCCCAAGCATGCCAAAAAGTAAAGCTTTCTTTTGTAATGTATCTACCCATGTTAAACAAGCCATTCTTATAGAAATGCCTTTTCAAGAAGAAAACTTGCCAGTCAGGTATCTTGTTTTGCCGCTAATCTCTACTAGACTTCTTCATACTGGTTGTAAAATTTTGGTTGAGAAAATGGAGAGTAGGATTCAAGATTGGAGGAATAAAACTCTTTCATTTGCTGGCCGATTACAGTTGATAAAATCGGTTTTAGCTTCTTTCCATATCTATTGGGCGTCTGTTTTCATCTTACCAGTTAGTATTATAAAAGACCTAGAGAAGAAGATGAGAGCGTTTTTATGGTGCCAAGGTCCAATGGTGAAAGGTAAAGCTAAGGTCTCTTGGAACTCGATTTGTCTACCTAAAAGCGAGGGTGGTCTTGACATAAAACGACTAAATGAGGTTAACAAATCCCTTATGGTGTATCATATTTGGAGTATTCTAACCAATAGAGAATCCTTATCGGTTAGATGGATTCATTCTTATAGGTTGAAGAGTCGCAACTTCTGGGATGTCCCACAGCCTTTGAGTTGTAGTTGGGGATGGCATAAATTGCTCCAGTTAAAAGAAGAGATTCGACCGTTTGTGTTGACAAAGATTGGTAATGGGGAACAGACCTCGGTATGGTTTGATAGCTGGGCTTCTCCGTGTCCGCTTAGTCGTTTTATTTCCCCCCGACAAATCATGGAGGCAGGCTTTTCTCTTGAATCCAAGGTGACTAATATGATCCGTGATGATGAATGGATATGGCCAACTACTTAGCGTGATCTATTTTCGGTATTAAATAATTTGCAGCCCGTCAGTTTGCTACCTGATCGAATGGATTCAATAGTGTGGAAGGATGGAATGGGGCAGGAACATCAATACTCATCAAAAATAGTATGGAACTCGATTAGAAGTGTTCATGAGAATGTGGATTGGGCTAAAGCAATTTGGTTCTCACAATGTATCCCGCGACATGCTTTCGTGCTTTGGTTGATTGCAAGACAAAAATTGAAAACACAAGACAAAATCATGCAGTGGCGGAAAGACTACAATCTTTATTGTTGCTCGCTGTGCAACAGAGGACCCGACTCTCACTCTCATTTGTTTTTTGATTGTTCTTTTTCGTCACTGGTATGGCAACAGATGGCGAGGGTGGCAGAATTCCCAACTCTGTCCAACTCTTGGAGTGATATCATTCAATGGCTCATTTTGAAGTCGCACTCAAGATCGGCTAAAAATGTCACTGGACGACTTATAGTTGCAGCAACAGCATACTTTATATGGCAGGAAAGAAATCGTCGGTTATTCTCCAACGAGCTAAGAACCATTGATCAGATTGCGGAGTGCATTACTACAACAATCAGATTCAAGTTGGTGACACTAACTGTAACACCCCGCCAAGGCGGAATATACGGGGCGCACAGTTAATGTTAACACGTGGCACAAGTTTAATAGATCACAACACAGTTGCCATAGATAATACCAAAGGATTACAATGTTCAGGGAATAAAACCCTTAAAGATAAGCGTAAATGTAACGGAAGTAGTCAGTCACGCAGGACTGTAAACAAAAGATGTTGCACTGAAATTAGAATCCATTGATAACAATTTGACTGCAACATGATGACCCAAAATCTGAAGACTTCAATAGACTTCAGAAGTTAGACAACTGAGACGGGATACGAATGGCCTAATTGCCAGGACCTGAAAAGCATGAAAATCAAGTGTCAGCTATAAAAATAGCTGGTGAGTTCACAGTTAGT
>JAOXNX010036902.1:0-15798 GCA_028566075.1 Solidago caesia | reverse complement strand
CCCTTAATACTCCTATCTATAATTTTTAATACTCTATTAAGATTTAGAATACCTATAATATCCATATTAATTTATTACTTATACTTTCCTTATTTATTAAGTCAAATTTCCCTTCTTATATAAATTACTTTATTTAATTAACAATTTAATTTATTCTAACTTTTTTTTTTCTTAATTATGAAAAACAATAATATTTTTTTTTTAATTCATTGAAAAATTATCTTCTATACTATTACATCATCTACGAAGCTGCGATAACTATTATTAAAAATCATTGAACATCACTAAAAAAATATTTAATTTGATTACATTACCTGGGTGGTATGGTAGCTAAAAATTAAATAAATTTAATGTCTTCGGTTACATTTCAAAAATACGACATTTTATAAACTGGTTAGTTTTATATGCATTTATTTGGCTTCTTTTTAAGCCAAATTAGTTTTTCATCTATATAAAGAATATATTGTGGTACTTTCATTGTTTTACACATAACGATGAAAACTAGGGATGAACAAAAATCTGAAAATATCAGTACCGAAATACTGGTACCATTTGGTATTCGGTATGGTATTCGATTCCTACTTTTGATGATAACCGGTTTCAGTACCATCCGGTTCAGTACTGGTACTGATAATACCGGTCCAAATACCGGTTGTAGTATGATAAGGTTTTTAGGTTCGTGCTTTTATTCTTTCACATAACTAAGGTAAACCAAATTATAAATATATATAAAAAAACCATATTCTATTGCTAGCAACAATCAAAACCTAAAAATACTAAACATTCAAAGCTCATGAATTTATCATCATCACCAAACATTTAAACAACTCGTGCAAATATTTTATTTTCTACATTCTTGGTAGTATTCGACATTTTGTATATTAAGTTTACATTAACCAACGATTAATAAAATGTGGTTAACATATAGATTAAGTTCGATGTGGAATGTATAATAAATTTGTATATATATAACTTGACTGTAAAGGTAAAGGTACAACAAGATATTCATATGTTATAATAAAACTTGAATATACAATAAACGAAAGATTATTTAGAAGGTACGTTTAGCTAGCCTTTATTTTTATTGACATTTAAATATAAAATCGGTTCTAAGCGGTATTGGTACCGAAAATACTGGTACCGTACCGATACCGAGACTACAACTTCGGTGTGATATTCGGTTCCCACTTATGATGATAACCGGTTCCGGTACCAAGCGGTTCAGTATGGTATTGTACCGAAACCATTTTCATTGAAAACCATATTGGCTTATATATTTTTAGCACTTTCTCATTTTCATGCAATATTGGTGTCACACCCCGTCAAGGCGGACTACGGGATTAGACAATAATTGCGTACTAAACATAACATAATGATACATTACATTCGATGTTTGCCCGTACAAGTTTAATTACATGTACAAAATTGTGAATCCGGATACCAAAAATGGATACAAGTCACCCGTATTTGTAACCCGGATCCCATGAATACATCGAAAGATAAACATTGTTCTTATCAACAACCGAGCTAATTACATAAGCCCTAAAGATCTTTGACATCAAAGTATGTCCAAAAGCATGTTAGGATGATACGGTCCTAACGAGAATCCCAACGCTTATTGTTGGTTACCTGAAAAGCATTAAAATTGAGAGGGTCAACTATCGAAATAGTTGGTGAGTTTACGAATTGATTGACCAAATAAGAGTAGAAACCCTATTCATTTACCGAATAGCTTGGAATATAAACAATTGCCATTTATAAAGTCATATAATAGTATACAAGTAAAACGTTCACTTTCGATAAAACTATGCGTAGACAAGTTGAGACTACTAGGGATAATGGCTAGTATCTCCAACTTAGGATGCCACTTGGGACTTTAGAGCTTACTTGCAAGAAATAGAATGAGCGTACTAGCGATCCTAGCTAGCACCTCCCTTTGAGCTGAGTCATACCAATAAACCTATGGTACCTCAGATAATACGCAATTAAACTAAGGCATCCATATAAAATGGGGATTTATAGCACATTGTATACCATTTAGCAATAGAGATATAAACACATTTATGGCAATCCAAATCAATCCCATTGATTCCAATAGTTTAAATTATTTCAAAAACACCATTGAAATAAGCACATATACACATAGTTTCCAAATAGCCTTAAGCGACAATTTAACATATAAAGAGTATTGAGTTGTGTATATGAAATGAACCATGCTTTTCAGCCCCAAAGATATAGAAAAGGGGGAAATGTAAACTCACCTTAGTGATTAGCGAAACGAATACGAACACAAAGAAGTCACAAGCGATCAATGCTCACGTCTATCCAACCCTAGGATAATCAAATAAAATTATCAATATCATATCCCATGTGATGACATCCTACGTACAATTACTTAGCTATCAATCCTAATGCCCGAAACGAATGATTTGACCCGTTCAATTGAATGATTAAACAACGTTTGAACTCATGAGAGCATTAGATTATCAAGGTTTGCTTGATCAAAGAGTTTAGTTCCATGAAAATGATGTTTAAGCAATGATATAAGTGTTTGGGGACCAAAGCTCGACCATAGTTAAACGAGTTTTGAAGTGAAGTGAGCTGAATATATGAAATTCGCGGCGCAAATGGGTGATTTGCGGGCAAATCCCAACTGGGCCAACTTTCTGATCAAAAGTTGCGGCGCAAAAATGGGTTTTCGAGCTGAAAATGTATTTTCCTTGCATTTGGTTCATCCCAACACTTGATACTTTGACCTATTTGATATTATAACATAACACAAATGTTTTACATGGATATATGTAACATCCGCCGCCTGGCCGTACTATTTAGTGTGTAATTAGTGATTTAAATAATATAATGAGTGGTTTATTATGTTAACGAGATGCAAGTTTTAGTAGGAAATCGAGCTTCATCTGTTTCGAGAGAGTTTTCGGTGAACGAGAAAGCATGAACGGTAACGAGTACGCAAGGTAACTAGTGTCCGGTAGAAATGCCTAATAATTAGTAAAACGTTTAAAAATTAAGTAAAATAAAAATGTAATTAATTAATATGGGCATATTTATAATCGTTGGAAAGGTAACCGAAAAATAGATTCAATGGAGTCGATAAAATATCTTAACTACCATCAAGCCTCTTAAAAACGAGCGGTCAAATGGGTTTTGAGTGCTAGTCAAAGATGGTCCAAGCCTTTTTGAGTGAGTCAAACCTAGAACTCTCCTTCCTTTTCTTCATTTGTCATTTATGTCTCTCTCACTAGTCCCCCTCTCTCTGCCGTTCTCTATTCTTCCTCTCTCTCTAAAACGAATTTCTCCCTCTCTAGCGGCATAAGTGTGTTCATCCTCCATCTCACACGAAAACGGTAAGGAATCAATGGAAAATTCAAACTCAAATCGTTTTTAGATAATTTCGTGTATGTATGTATATGTAAATCGGGCTTTACAAATCGAAAATGCTAAAAACCACTCAAAACTGAAATATATATGTAGATCCTTGTGCAAATCGTTTAGATCTAGGTGTAAATCGTCTTGTTAGTTTCAAAATCATGGTTTACTTTTCGATTACTTTCAAATCCGTGCTTGTGTTGGGTCTTGGGTTCGGTCAACGGCCGGTCAAACCTGGCCATCTTCATCTTCTTAATCTGTTTTAGGGTTTTTCTGGCTCGTCCGTACATGTATGAACACATACGTGTTCCGTACACGTGTATCTATATGCGTATTTGTCTGTACAAGGGGCGTATATGTCCGTACCGCGTATAATCGAATCTGTTCCGTATAACGTATTTGTTTGGTCGAATCCGTACATACGCGTATATGTATCTGTGTATGTATATACGGCTGTGGGTACATGTTTGGGTCCTGTTCGTATCTTCTTCCTCAACCTTTTTATTTATTTTCTTGTTGTATGTCCGTACGTATATACATATATATGTATCTGTGTATATGTTTGGTCAAGAGTGTATTCAACGTCGTATCTTCTTTCTGTCTTTTCTTTTATGTCCGTATGTGTGTGTTCCTGTGTGTGTGAGTGTGTGTGACCGATTTCTAGGTCTGTGGGTGTGTGTGTGTGATGTATGCGTGTGTGTTGGATTGGGCTACAACCCATTGTTTTCCTAATTGGGCTTCATTTGGCCCAAGTCAATATCTTGTAATTGACTCATATTTCTCGGGTTTTAGGTGTCATGAAATTTTAAAAGACGATAAATAAAATGTATACTCATACATAAACGAGACTAAAAGCCGAGAAATAAAATATATAAACTTGATAAGTTGAGACGATAAATGTGACATTAAAAAGACTTGGATAAATCGAGCGTTTTCCCAATGACGGTTGATTAACGAGAACTTTAAGGACATTTTTATGACGAATTAATTTCACGGATAACTTAATAATAATAATCAACAACTTTCAAGACAAAAATTGTTTTTCACATGGACATATTGTATGCAGGATTCTACACGCTTTTACAATCTAAAAGATTTCGTCTTCATATAAATTGACGACGTATACATTTTTATACATCTTAAAAATGTTTTCCAATGGACTATTTTAATTGGACATATTAATGCAAGTAAAATGTAACTACACACTTAAAAATGTGTCATTGAGTTAAAAGTACGTAATAAGGGACGTAACACTCAAATCATGACTTAATGGCATTTCTTAGGACACTAGTAAGCATAGAATATCGCGATGTGATTCGAGATTACTTATTAGCCTTGGTTTGTTGTCAGATTTAGACGACTGAGCTACACGTGTGAACTCAAGATAGTTGCAGGTTGTTCCTTGTATTTCAGACGACAATTGAGTTCGTAGCCCCTACTTACTATCTTTGGGGTGGAAAGTGTACTCTTTTGATAAACTAGTGCTGGTAGTTTTCTTAGTACAATATGTTAGATGTGCTAGGTACTTACTTGTATGCCTTATCGGGATGCTCCCCGGGCATTTGTTTAATTATGATGGATGATTGTCTAATGGGATGCGCCCCTGACAATCTAACGGGATGCGCCCCGTCTTGTTGGCCGTATTCGCGGGTTGTCAAATGGGATGCGCCCCTGGCAACTTTATGGGATGCGCCCCTAGCGATGCGGTAAGGATAGTTATCTAATGGGATGCGCCCCTGACAACTATGCCTCGTGGATACCATGGTATTGCTTTGGATTTTTGGTTGTATTGTTTATCTTGTTGTTGGTTGATTGACGTGTTTATTTGTGTGATGATTATATGTGATAGCGAATCTTTGTGCCATCTTAAGGTTATACTGTAAGTCTTCCTTAGCCCTCGTACTGTACATCTTGGTTGTATCGGCACAAACTATTTTGTTGTTTAAATCTACGTACTCACCAACCCCGTGTTGACATTTTAGTACACTTTTCAGGTAACCAAGTGAACTAGAGGAACAATGCTAGAGTTGATGGCTAGAGCTTGCTGGATTGGATCAAGGGCGCAGCGCATCTTTTGTTAGATTATTAGGCTAAGGATATGCGTACTTGTTTAGCGCTTCCTTGATTGACCTTGTTTATTCGCAAGCTTAGAATTGTATGAACCCTTCCCGTGGGGTTTAGCGTTTGTAATCACGCACTAGTATTTTCATTGTAGACTTGAATGTTGTTGTGTTTGCATTTGTTGATGTGGATTTCCTATGAAATCATTTGTTCACTTAGCGTTGCTCTATGTAATTTCCATGTCGTGCTGTATCTTCTAGACGCCTCATGATTCCGCCAAGTTGGGGTGTTACAGAATGGTATCGGAGCCGTGGTTATAGAGAACTAGGTGGTTGGCCTAGACTATAACTTTAGGAACCGCATATAGCATGCATAATAGGAATTATGTGTGCAACGTGTTTGTTACCTGAAATCCCTGTAGTGTACGGTGGTGATGTTCGTATTGCCCCTAGCTAGGATCTAGAGTTGAGATGTCTTAGCTAACGTGTTGTTTAATTGAGTTGTTGAACTCAATCGTGTTGTTGTTGCTGTTGTTGAAGTGAGGAAATGGATTGATGAATTTAGTTTTACTTATATGTTAATTGTTAGCAAATGAAGTGGTGGCACGTGACGTAGCTTAGCATGGTACTGCCATGCAACCGCCTGATCACCAGGTCTACGGTTTTACCATGAGAGGTGCAAGTTGCGTGGTAACATGGATTGCGCATGCTTGGCTTGGTGTGGTGGGAAACTAAAATATTCAACGTGTGAGAGTGATGGGTGGGTTAGCCGATGGTACACCCTATATATAACCATTACCCACACATTGGTGAATATTTTGGTACCGAATCCTGATATACCTTTGGGGTGCATGAGACGGAGTGGGTTAGCCGATGGTACACCCTATATATAACCGTCAAGTGCACGTTAGAGGTAGGAATTAGATTCGGACCATGCTCGGCTAAAATTGTTTATGCTTTATTGTTTTTGGAAGTTGTTGTAGTATGCGTTTATGTGGTACCGGTAGGAGTAGAACGTTGGCCTATTATTTTGAATAGGATTATTCTAGATAAATTGTGTTGGCATGCGATTATGCGATAACGGAGGTTTGAGATATTGAGTTGTAAACGTGTGGGTTTTGAGTTTAACTGAATAGTTTAACGTGTGTGATTCAGGAATGGCAGGACCGGGTGCAAACCGAGGGGGTGGTAGAGGTGGCGGTAGAGGCCGTGGTAGGGGAAGAGGAGACCCCGAGGTGGAGGAAAACAACCCTCCAGATATGACCACTGTCATTAATCAAACGATCACCGCTTTGCTACCCACTATTGTAGCACAAGTGACGGCGGCTATGAGCAACAACAACAATGAGAACGAGAATGCCAACAACGAAAATGAGAATGCTAACAACGAGAATGGGAATGATGGAGCGGGAAATCAAAACAATGAGAACCAAGGAGGAAATGGCAATGAGAATCAAGGTGGGAATGGTAATGAAAATCAAGGTAACAACGGCGGTAACAACAATGGCAATGATGAAACGGACGATGACAGTGATGACGGGGAACCTATTAGGGGTCGAAGGCACGGTGGTTACTGTTGTGGGTGTACTTTTAAAGATTTCAGGAATTGTCGGCCTCTCGAATTTGATGGTAAAGGTGGAGCCATGGCTTGTGTTCAATGGCTAGAAAGGATGGAAGCGGTAATTGCTAGGAGTAATTGCACTTATGACCAAAGAATCAACTATGTTATCGGCATGTTTACTTCGGATGCCCTTAGTTGGTGGAACACGGAAGCGGATGATATGGGTCGGGATGCGGCGACGGATATGTCTTGGACCGATTTTAAAGCTCTTGTGTATGAGAAGTTTTGTCCCACTTATGAATTACAAAAGGTTCAACTGGGATTTATCAATCAACAAATGGAAGGCTCAGATTATGTTGGGTACACTAGTCGATTTCAAGAGTACTGTCGGTTGGTGCCACATCTAGTGACCCCCGAATACCGGAAGATTGAAAAGTATGTCCTTGGATTGAATCCCCAAGTGAGAGTGTTGGTCACTAACATTATGCCAACAACCATCAAAGAAGCTATCCACCGAACCGGTAGTATTACCGAAGAGTTAATTAGGAGTGGGAAGTTGAGCAAGCTGGGGGAGCACAAAAGAAAGGACGGAGGAGAGACAAGCGGGGTGAAGAAAGATGGGAAATTTAATAACAAGAAGCGCAAGAAGGGAAAAGTGTTTGCGGTGACCGAGCCGGAGAGAAAGGCCTATCATGGGCCTCATCCTTTATGTGGAAGATGTAATGGCCATCACCCCACCACTTCTCAATGTGGGCATGTTTCCTTTGCAATCAAATGGGTCATTTGGCAAGGCATTGTGGGGCGAGGAATGGAGCGGGCGCTCCGTTGAATGTAGCTCCTTCGAACGTGAGACCACCTCAAGGAAATCAGGGTACTTGTTTCGAGTGTGGTAGCCCCAATCATTACCGGAATGCATGTCCTCGATGGGTAAGACAACAAGTTCAAGTTGCAGTGCACCCCAATCAACTTCAAATCACGGGTACCAATCAAAACCGTGGGCAGTAAGGACAACAAGGGCTTCAAGGGCAACAACCAAGGGGTAGGGCATTTGCTATCAATACGGTGGAGGCAAGGAACGAGCCCAATGTCATGGCAGGTACTTTTCTTCTTAATGATCAATATGTTTCTATGTTATTTGATTCCGGGGCGGATTATAGCCTCATATCTTCTAGTTTTGTTCCCTATTTGGATATCTCCCTTTGTCCGATAAGCTTTTATTTTTAAATTGAAATGATGAGAGGTGAAATGTCTAGAATAAACCAAGTGGTTCGCGACTATAATTTGATTTTGAACGAGCATCCTTTTCTTATTGACCTTATCCCTTATGAAATTGGTAGCTTTGATGTAATTGTGGGAATGGATTGGATGAGGGCAGTACGGGCGGAAATCGAATGTTGTGAACGAATTCCATTGCCAAGTGGTGAAGTGTTGAGGGTGCAAGGAGAGAAGTCCGAATCTTCGGATGGTAAAGTGTATAGTTCCTCGATAAGGAAAGTTGAATTGAAGACCGTACCGGTCGTCTGTGATTATCCTGATGTTTTTCCCGATGATTTACCAGGTTTGCCTCCGTTTCGTCAACTTGATTTTCGTATCACCCTCGTCCCTAATGCTACGCATGTGGCTAAATCTCCCTATCGTTTGGCTACTTCCGAACTTCAAGAGTTAGAAACTCAACTCCGTGAACTTCAAGAAAAAGGTTTCATTCGTCCTAGTCAATCGCCGTGGGGAGCCCCCATTTTATTTGTAAAGAAGAAAGACGGATCCATGCGTATGTGTATAGATTACCGCGAATTGAACAAGCTAACGATGAAGAATCGATATCCTCTCCCCCAAATCGATGATCTTTTCGATCAACTACAAGGTGCCAAGTATTTTTCTAAAATTGACTTGCGGTCCGGTTACCATCAATTACGTGTGCATGAAGACGATATTCCTAAAACGGCTTTCCGAACGCGTTATGGGCACTTTGAGTTCACGGTTATGCCATTCGGGTTGAC
Source organism: Solidago caesia (assembly GCA_028566075.1). Classification (NCBI taxonomy): domain Eukaryota; kingdom Viridiplantae; phylum Streptophyta; class Magnoliopsida; order Asterales; family Asteraceae; genus Solidago; species Solidago caesia. Next base: position 6,796 of record JAOXNX010036902.1, on the reverse strand, counting down.
AAACGCACCGGCGGTGTTCATAGACTTAATGAACCGGGTGTGTCGGCCCTATCTTGATAAATTTGTCATTGTTTTCATCGACAACATCCTCATTTACTCCAAGTCTAAGGAAGAGCATTCGGATCATTTGAGGCGAGTGTTAGAACTTCTTCGAGCGGAAAAACTTTATGCTAAGTTTTCAAAGTGTGAGTTTTGGTTGGAAGAAGTCCATTTCCTAGGACACGTGGTGAACAAGGACGGTATTCATGTGGATCCAAGTAAGATTGATGCGGTGAAGAACTGGAAGAGACCCGAAACGCCAACCGAGATTCGTCAATTTCTTGGTCTGGCGGGTTACTATAGGAGATTTATTGAGAATTTCTCAAGATTGGCACAACCCCTCACACTTTTAACTCAAAAAGAAAGAAGGTTTGAATGGGGTGACAAGCAAGAGCAAGCTTTCCAAACATTGAAGGACAAATTGTGCAACGCTCCTATATTAAGCTTACCGGAGGGATCAGAGGACTTTGTAGTTTATTGTGATGCTTCGGGTCAAGGGATGAGTTGTGTGTTGATGCAAAGAGGGAAAGTGATCGCCTACGCGTCGAGGCAACTAAAGGTCCATGTAAAGAATTACCCCACACATGATCTAGAATTGGGAGCGGTTGTTTTTGCCTTGAAGTGTTGGAGATGTTATTTATATGGTAACAAGAGTGTCATTTATACCGATCACAAGAGTCTACAACACATTTTCGACCAAAGTGACTTGAATATGAGGCAAAGAAGATGGATGGAACTACTTAGCGATTATGACTGTGTGATCCGCTACCACCCGGGGAAAGCCAATGTAGTTGCCGATGCTTTAAGCCTCGTCGGGTTCGAGCTATGAGCTTGACCATTGTCCCTAGTATTCGTGATAGAATCATCAGTGCTCAAATGGAAGCAGTGATACCTGAAAATTTTGCAAATGAAGAATTGCATGGGTTGGAGCAACAATTTGATCGAAAAGCCGATAACGGTTTGTACATGGTGGAGAGATTTTGGGTGCCACGTTATGGTGGGATTCGGATGGAACTCATGAGAGCAGCACATAATGCGGGTTATTCGGTCCATCCCGGGTCGGATAAGATGTACTTTGATTTGAGGGATTTGTTTTGGTGGCCGGTTATGAAGAGAGACATAGCTCAATACGTTAGTGAGTGTCTTACATGTCTGCAAGAGAAGGCGACACATGTGAAGCCACCCGGATTACTAGTACAACTGGAAATTCCTGTTTGGAAATAGGAAAATGTTGCAATGGATTTCATCACAAAGTTGCCAAGGACGAGTAGTGGCCATGACACTATATGGGTGATTATCGATCGATTGACTAAGTCGGCACACTTTTTAGCCATGCGGGAGAATGATAAATTTGATGCGATGTCACGATTGTATATTAAAGAAGTTGTATCCAAGCATGGTGTACCTGTTTCCATTATCTCGGATCGAGATACCCGATTTACTTCAAACTTTTGGAGGGTGTTCCAAAAGGCTTTTGGTACACGACTTGATATGAGCACGGCATTTCACCCGCAAACGGATGGTCAAAGTGAGCGTACCATTCAAACACTTGAAGACATGTTGAGGGCTTGTGTTCTTGATTTCGGCGGTAATTGGGATGTGCATCTCCCATTAGTTGAGTTTTCCTACAATAATAGTTATCATGCTAGTATAGATATGGCACCGTTTAAGGCACTTTAAGGTAGAAAATGTCGGTCCCCTCTTGCTTGGGCCGAGGTTGGAGAAAGCCAACTCATTGGGCCGGAGATTGTCGTGGAAACTACTAGTGTGATATCCCAAATAAAAGAACGAATGAGAGTTGCACGGGAACGCCAAAAGAAATACGCCGATGTGAGACGTAGACCACTAGAGTTCAAGGTAGGAGACTTTGTTTTGTTGAAGGTCTCACCGTGGAAAGGTGTAGTTAGATTCGTGAAGCGAGGGAAGCTAGGACCAAGATACATAGGTCCATACGAGATAACGAACCTGCAGGTCTAGTTGCTTATCGATTGAAACTTCCCCAAGAGCTTAGTGGGGTACATGACGTGTTCCATGTGTCGAATTTGAGAAAATGTTTACCTACTGACCCGTCAAGACAGGTTCCGTTAAACGAGATACATGTGGATAACAAGTTGAAGTTTGTTGAGGAGCCGATTGAAATTGTAGGTCGCGAGACTAAGAAGCTAAAAAGAAAACAATATGATATCGTGAAGGTTCGCTGGCAATCTAGGCGCGGGCCTGAGTTCATTTGGGAACGAAAGGACCAGATGAGATCTAAATACCCCCATTTATTCGAGAATAGCGAATAGGTTGAATTTCGGGGATGAAATTCCTTTAACGGGGGAATAATGTAACATCAACCGCATGGCCGTACTATTTAGTGTGTAATTAGTGATTTAAATAATATAATGAGTGATTTATTATGTTAACGAGATACAAGTTTTAGTAGGAAATCGAGCTTCATCTGTTTCGAGAGAGTTTTCGGTGAACGAGAAAGCATGAACGGTAACGAGTACGCAAGGTAACTAGTGTCCGGTAGAAATGCCTAATAATTAGTAAAACGTTTAAAAATTAAGTAAAATAAAAATGTAATTAATTAATATGGGCATATTTATAATCGTTGGAAAGGTAACCGAAAAATAGATTCAATGGAGTCGATAAAATATCTTAACTACCATCAAGCCTCTTAAAAACGAGCGGTCAAATGGGTTTTGAGTGCTAGTCAAAGATGGTCCAAGCCTTTTTGAGTGAGTCAAACCTAGAACTCTCCTTCCTTTTCTTCATTTGTCATTTATGTCTCTCTCACTAGTCCCCCTCTCTCTGCCGTTCTCTATTCTTCCTCTCTCTCTAAAACGAATTTCTCCCTCTCTAGCGGCATAAGTGTGTTCATCCTCCATCTCACACGAAAACGGTAAGGAATCAATGGAAAATTCAAACTCAAATCGTTTTTAGATAATTTCGTGTATGTATGTATATGTAAATCGGGCTTTACAAATCGAAAATGCTAAAAACCACTCAAAACTGAAATATATATGTAGATCCTTGTGCAAATCGTTTAGATCTAGGTGTAAATCGTCTTGTTAGTTTCAAAATCATGGTTTACTTTTCGATTACTTTCAAATCCGTGCTTGTGTTGGGTCTTGGGTTCGGTCAACGGCCGGTCAAACCTGGCCATCTTCATCTTCTTAATCTGTTTTAGGGTTTTTCTGGCTCGTCCGTACATGTATGAACACATACGTGTTCCGTACACGTGTATCTATATGCGTATTTGTCTGTACAAGGGGCGTATATGTCCGTACCGCGTATAATCGAATCTGTTCCGTATAACGTATTTGTTTGGTCGAATCCGTACATACGCGTATATGTATCTGTGTATGTATATACGGCTGTGGGTACATGTTTGGGTCCTGTTCGTATCTTCTTCCTCAACCTTTTTATTTATTTTCTTGTTGTATGTCCGTACGTATATACATATATATGTATCTGTGTATATGTTTGGTCAAGAGTGTATTCAACGTCGTATCTTCTTTCTGTCTTTTCTTTTATGTCCGTATGTGTGTGTTCCTGTGTGTGTGAGTGTGTGTGACCGATTTCTAGGTCTGTGGGTGTGTGTGTGTGATGTATGCGTGTGTGTTGGATTGGGCTACAACCCATTGTTTTCCTAATTGGGCTTCATTTGGCCCAAGTCAATATCTTGTAATTGACTCATATTTCTCGGGTTTTAGGTGTCATGAAATTTTAAAAGACGATAAATAAAATGTATACTCATACATAAACGAGACTAAAAGCCGAGAAATAAAATATATAAACTTGATAAGTTGAGACGATAAATGTGACATTAAAAAGACTTGGATAAATCGAGCGTTTTCCCAATGACGGTTGATTAACGAGAACTTTAAGGACATTTTTATGACGAATTAATTTCACGGATAACTTAATAATAATAATCAACAACTTTCAAGACAAAAATTGTTTTTCACATGGACATATTGTATGCAGGATTCTACACGCTTTTACAATCTAAAAGATTTCGTCTTCATATAAATTGACGACGTATACATTTTTATACATCTTAAAAATGTTTTCCAATGGACTATTTTAATTGGACATATTAATGCAAGTAAAATGTAACTACACACTTAAAAATGTGTCATTGAGTTAAAAGTACGTAATAAGGGACGTAACACTCAAATCATGACTTAATGGCATTTCTTAGGACACTAGTAAGCATAGAATATCGCGATGTGATTCGAGATTACTTATTAGCCTTGGTTTGTTGTCAGATTTAGACGACTGAGCTACACGTGTGAACTCAAGATAGTTGCAGGTTGTTCCTTGTATTTCAGACGACAATTGAGTTCGTAGCCCCTACTTACTATCTTTGGGGTGGAAAGTGTACTCTTTTGATAAACTAGTGCTGGTAGTTTTCTTAGTACAATATGTTAGATGTGCTAGGTACTTACTTGTATGCCTTATCGGGATGCTCCCCGGGCATTTGTTTAATTATGATGGATGATTGTCTAATGGGATGCGCCCCTGACAATCTAACGGGATGCGCCCCGTCTTGTTGGCCGTATTCGCGGGTTGTCAAATGGGATGCGCCCCTGGCAACTTTATGGGATGCGCCCCTAGCGATGCGGTAAGGATAGTTATCTAATGGGATGCGCCCCTGACAACTATGCCTCGTGGATACCATGGTATTGCTTTGGATTTTTGGTTGTATTGTTTATCTTGTTGTTGGTTGATTGACGTGTTTATTTGTGTGATGATTATATGTGATAGCGAATCTTTGTGCCATCTTAAGGTTGTACTGTAAGTCTTCCTTAGCCCTGTTATTGTACATATTGGTTGTATTGGTACAAACTATTTTGTTGTTTAAACCTACGAACTCACCAACCCCGTGTTGACATTTTAGTACACTTTTCAGTTAACCAAGTGAACCAGAGGAACAATGCTAGAGTTGATGGCTAGAGCTTGCTAGATTGGATCAAGGGCGCAACACATCTTTTGTTAGATTATTAGGCTAAGGATATGCACACTTGTTTAGAGCTTCCTTGATTGACCTTGTTTATTTGCAAGCTTAGAATTGTATGAACCCTTCCTGTGGGGTTTAGCGTTTGTAATCACGCACTAGTATTTGCATTGTAGACTTGAATGTTGTTGTGTTTGCATTTGTTGATGTGAATTTCCTATGAAATCATTTGTTCACTTAGCGTTGCTTTATGTAATTTCCATGTCGTGTTGTATCTTCTAGACGCCCCATGATTCTGCCAAGTTGGGGTGTTACAATATATTCGGCTATAAACCTCTTGAAACAACGACCCATTTGTGACAAAACCAAACTTAACCAAAACTAACATTTTAACTAGTTCTTGTGCCTAAAACTCAAGATCGTCACATGATCTTCCAACACATGTATAAAAAGACTTGATTAAAGTATTTAAAAGGGATGACTTTACTTACAAAGAGGTTCTGGAAGCTTTTGAAACCCGAAAACAACAAGGAAAATGATAGAAGCTCGAGTTCTAGAAACTTGAAATAAATGAGATCCTTGATGATGTATAAGATGATTATTATGAAACTTTTATGAGTTTTCCCTTTTGTTTCTCTTTGGGGGCCGGTTTGTGAGAGAGAGAGAGAGAGATAAGAGAAATATGTGTTTTTAGTATACTAAAATGCTTAGTGAAGAAAACTAGAGGTGAGGGAGAGAGTAGAGTGTTCAAGTGAGTAAAGGAGGAAGGTGGTAGCATGGCTTGAATGGAATTTGTTCCCTCCTCTCTTCTTGTATGTGTGGCCGGTTTTGGGTGGTCAAAAGAGGAGATATTTTGCTTATTTTATAAAATATATACATGTCTATGTATATTAAATCTAGTAAGGTATAATACTATCAAACTTGTTACACGTTTGTTAAAACAAAATGACTTTCACTAGTAAATTTAAATTGGTAAAATACCATTGACATTTAAAGTATAATTCTTGCATACAATAAATTTTATGTTGAGATTTGGGCATTCGTCTAAATAGCTAATAATTATACGGCGTTAGGATACGAATGAGAATACTAAACCCGAAAATCTTAATACCTAAGAATTTCCTCGAATACTTGTCTAAACTAGACGAGATTTCATAATTAACGTAATTGATTAAGATTAGAACTAACCCGCGCGTTAACAAATTACAAGTTGTTACAATTGGCTTGTGTTTGGGCACCTGGATACATTGTTCATGTTCAAAACTTAATCCATGACAGTAACATTTTGGTTCATTGCAAGTCAAAAGATGATGACATAGGTTCTCATTCGTTATCATATTATGATGAGTATCACTGGAAATTTTGTGAAGCTCATTATCATAATACGTTAAACTTTTGTCATTTCTATTGGGATTCAAAACAACAAGTTTTGGATGTTTTTAACAAGACGATGGGTTATGAATGCAGCTACAATAAAGGAGACAACAATCCATGTTATTGATCAGCCATGGCCGATGGTATTTACTTTTATGATTTCAACAAGACTGTTTGGGGATGATAACAGTACGATTGGAAATCTAGTTAAGTTTAAGACCTTGAAAGGGTGTGTTATAAAGTTAAAGGGTAAAATTGTAACTTTAACCTACAGTAGTGCTTGTAATTAAAAAAAGAAAATAAGTGGCCAACCAGATATTAATCATCTTCAATGTTCTACAAACAATAAAATATAGAGGAATGCTAGATCTACAAACATATTACAAACAAATGTTTACAAACACATGTGGCATGTGATGTGGACCAATCAAC
>JAOXNX010036847.1:0-15828 GCA_028566075.1 Solidago caesia | reverse complement strand
GGTATGAGCACAACAGGCCACATACTATACGAAAGACTCATTGCCCCGAAAGGATTGAAACCATCACTTGCAAGCCCCAGGCGAACATTTCTAGGATCATTTGCAAAATCAGGAAACATTGTGTCAAAGTGTTTCCATGCCTTTCCGTCTGCTGGATGTCTAAGAACCCCCTCCTCTTTGGTTCTGCTTTGATCGTGCCACAACATATCCTTAGCAGTGTGCCTTGATGCATATAACCGTTGAAGTCTACTTGTGACGGGAAAGTAACGCAAGACTTTTACGGGTTTCTTCTTCCCATTACTCTTTTCTTCATAACGACTAGTGTTGCAAACTGGACAACTTTGTAATTTTACATTTTCTCCCCAAAATAATGCACAATCATATTTACAAGCATGGATAGATTGGTATCCCAGTCCAAGAGTACGTAAATAATTTTTCGCCTCATAATGGTTTTTTGGCATGTTTACGTCCTTGAAAGCTCGTCTTAATAAACTCAAAATCATATCCATTGCCACATTAGTCATTTTACATGTTACCTTCACGTTCATCAACTCCAGTAAAAAGCCTAGTACGGAAAACTCATCACACCCCGGGTAAAGAGGCTCTTCCATATCAACAAATAACTTTTCCACATTTGGGTTATTGTGTTGTTCAGCACCTTCAGCACCTTCCCTAAAGTTTTCGGCTTTGTTTTCACCACCACTTGGAAACGCATCATCAAGTAACTCTCTTTCACCGTCATCTGATTCACATTCACTTTCAGTTTGTTCACGCTCACTGTCTGTTTCGTCTGATTCATAACCAGGCAGATGTTCACCGTGATATAGCCATATGTCGTATGTTGGATCAAAACCTTTATAAATTATATGATTAGCAACAACTGAAGGAACATGTCTTCTTGCATTCAAACACTGCTTACATGGACAATGCATCTTGCCTTCACTATCAACGTATCTTTTACCCATTTCTGCAAAAGCCAGTGCTCCATTGATAAACCTTTGATCAAACTTATTAGTGATTTTAGTCCAGCTCTTATCCAAATTCATTGTGAATCCTGGTTAACAAAAAAAGATGCATTTTATTTTATGATATATAAGTACATATATTACTACAAGCTTGCAATCCAAAACAGTAAAACTTACCGACCTCCAATTAACATAAGTGAGTTATAAACTAATATGCTGCTAAGAAAAAGAACAAAAACTAATATTTCTAAACTATATATTCTGAGTGTTTTTCATTTGGATTTAACTTCTTGAAGATCGATATGAATCGACTTTGGCAGCAAAAGCAACTAAAGGAATTCTGCAACAGAACAACATCCTTGTCACCTCTTACTCCCCCTTAGCTTCAGCTGGCAAAACATGGGGAAATAACAGTCTCATTAAATGTGACGTTCTCAAAGACTACAGCTCACGTACTCTCTTTTAACATTACTTTGTTCATGACATCAAGTTAAATCCATTGTGTTCATCTCTTTGTTCAAGTCACTTAACTTCTCTACTCGCCTTGTTCAAGTCTAGGGATTCTGATAAGTCTAGTTAAATAATTCTACAGATACAAGTTAGGAAAATTTCTAAGGCAGGCTTTCTATTGAGTATTTGTTTTTAACGGGTCTTGGTGCATTTGCTCAATAATGAAAACTTAGATCGTTGATCTTTGTGTTTTTCATGCTAACAACTCAGAATCATCACCAATGTTCTGACCAGTCGCTGCCTGCTCATGCATTCTACCATCATTGCCTATGGATCCATTTTCTTTGAACCCGGGGTATTCAACAAAGAGAGGATGAAGCAAAATCTTGAAACCTTTTATTGGGCATTAACTCAAGAAGATTTGAACAAAATTAATCAAATTCCCCAACACAAACTGGTGTATCTAATTGGTTTTGTAGTGACTGGGCCTAATGAGTAACAGTGGATATTGATGCAGAAAAATAAAACTAAAATAGTAAAACTTACCAACCTCCAATTTCAGTATATGTCCCTGTGAGGTGTTAATGGAGGGTGCCGAGATTGGGAGCTGATGTGGATGTTCCTTTTTCCGGTAGCAGAGAGGTAGGGGAAACAAATGGGGTTTGGGGATAATGGAAGAAGATGCATATGGTTGAGGTTTAGGTGAGAAAAGATTAATTAATAACTCTCACATACTTTATTATTATTGTTATTATAGTATTATTATTATTATCATAAGTCTCGTATGGTTGAGATTTAGGTGAGAAAAGATTAATTAATAACACTTTATAGTCTAGTGAACCTATCTTTTTTGTGAATCATAGTGTCCTTTTATTTTCAAATTTTTATAAGATAAATGATTAACGTTTAAAAATTCAAAGTTTGCCTATAAAGTGTTTAAATATATGGTTCCTAAAAATTCAAAACATGATTACATATTTAGGAGTAAGCTTATAAAATTTTAAATATATAGTTCTTAAAAGTTCAAATAATACGCTTCGTTGGTATACAAATTAATTTAGGATCTTGATATTATTATTATTATTAATTAATTATGTATAAAGTGTAATAAAAAATAATGGCGGCGATGGGTGGTGGCGGTGGCGACAGGTGGCGACGGCGGTAGCGGTGTGGTTATTAATGTAAAATTAATTAAAGTAAAAGGGGGTAGTGTAGTTTTTTTAAGGATTGATGGATGTATATTATAAATAATAGTTATTTTAAAAGTTGAGGGAAGTATAATGTAAATTATTTCATTAAGGGTATTTATAGGTATTTTAAGTGAAGATTTTTTAAATTAGTGAATAAAAGAATGAGGATTAATTAATCCATTAAGGGTAGAATAGTCATTTCGCATTGTGTAATTTTCAACATTTTGTATTGTAGTGAGGTGGAGAATTTTTATATAGTAGTATAGATTAGTCTAGTGAACCTACCTCTTTGGTGAATCATAGTGTTCTTTTATTTTCAAAATTTTATAAGATAAATGATTAATGTTTACAAATTCAAAATTTGCCTATAAAGTGTTTAAACATATGGTTCCTAAAAAATTAAAACATGATTAAATATTTAGGAGTAAACTTATGAAATTTTAAATATATGGTTCTTAATTAATTATGTATAAAGTGTAATCAAAAATAGAGATTGGCATGGGACTGGTACCGTCCTGTACCGGTCCCGATTCCGTCATATCCTGAATTAAAAGTCTTATAAGGAAATATATAAATTTATTATTGGTTATAAGGTACACTAATAAATATGACTAAAATCTTTAAATTATAAATCATGTATTTATCTTTAGATTATTACATTTTAGACCTATGTATAACAAATCAAAATAATAAGTATATTTACTATTTTGAATGGTTTAAGTTTAATGAAATTTCGGTCCATAAACTTATCAGAATGGTAAGTTAATTTACAATTCTTTTAAACTAGTTTAATACCTAGTCGGTTACCGGGTAAAAAACAACCGAGTTGTCGTTGGACTTTATGGAACATATTTTACACTTTCTAATAAATGTAAACAAAATAATGACATAGATAGATAAGTTTAAGTATAATAACTTCAACATCTATATACTATAGTATAAAGAAGGGTTGTCAATGTTCGATCCAACTTAAAACCCGCCTTAAAACGGTCATGAAACAATTCAGGTTTGGATTAGTTATTTTCGATCTACTAGCCCGTCAACCCACTAACATGAGTTTTTTCAGATTGGCTTCCTGGGATGTCAGGTCGACCCGTCAGCGCGAATACTCTGATTAATACCTACCCATTTGACCCACTTGACCCAAAAAGGCAAAAACAATCCATTTGGCATACTTGATCAAAACCAACCCACTTGATAGCACTAACATTAAACTTACTTAACCAAAAAACCAATCTATTTGACTTGTCAACCTGCCAATCCGCCATAACTTGTCAACCTGCCAACCCGTCCAAGCATGTATGAATCCGGTTGGCTCGGTCGACACGGGTTAGTTCGGGTGCGAGTTTTAATTTTTAGATTTCATTACACTTATCAACTAACTATAGTTAATTAAAAAAAATATTGTTTTCGATGTTCAAGTTATAAAATGATTAAAATTAAACATAACTTAAATTTTTGTTTAATTAACTAAATCATAAAATATAGAATTATTATAGATAAACAAAATAAAAAATAGTCCTTTCATCATCACTAAACCCATAAAAATATAATAACATCATATATTATTATCTATCATAACAAAAAATAATTATAAAGCATATGAATATAATGATAGATAATATTACTTTAAATTTAATTTAAATGTTAATTTGTTGAATATATATTCTTTATTTTTACTCCACCCTATGTTTTATTATTTTTTTGTATTTTATTTTTCTTGTATTTATTACTTACCAATTTGGTTTATAAAGACTCTTCAAACTATTATTATTAATATTACTAATAAATCTCAACCATACGAGACTTATGATAATAATAATAATTACTAATTACTAATATAAGAAATTATTATTAGTATAGATTGATAGCCCCTGTACGTTTTTATTTTCCACGAACACCAAGTCAGGAAGAGAGGGAACCCTAAAAAATTGAGAGGGAAAATCAAGAGGGAATCCTAAAAATTGAAAGATCTCAATCAATGAGCATCCATGGATTTCGGGATTTCCTCCTTATTCTCAGTCAATCACATAGAAAAACCCTTGATTTGCTATTTTATTTCACCACAATTCATCACTCAACCATCTTTCTTCCAACCACGATTCAGAATAATTTGAAGACTACGGTAGTTTCTCCTGCACTTTTCCAGCAATTATATTGTGTTTAATTTGTTAGTGTGTCAGATTTTAGTTTTTGATCATTCGTTGCTGCTACTCCTACTGTTGCTAGGTTTTTGGCTAGGCGGTAGATTAAAACGTATGTATGATTTTATTTTAATTACTCATGCGATGATCATCACATAACTGTTAAAAAATTGTTACTCACAGCTATTTGGTTGCTTGAATCACTTTTCATTATTATTGTCTAATGGATCCAATCTCCTAAATCGTTTATTCAAAGAGTAAGATAATTATTGTAACATTGTTATTTTTTAATCATAATTGACACATTGAAATTAAAAGAAAAGAGAAAACGTATTATGGCAATACGTCTCCATATTCTATGATGATATTAGTTACTAGCTAGAATGTGGTCTTTTACTTCGGTCTGTAAAATGGAATACATGTCTTTGCTAGTCGCACATGTTTTATGAATACGCAACCTAAAAGAAAAATGTGTACCTGGACTGCTATATATGATTTGATGTTACCACAAAAATAGAAACTAGACGCTGATCGACATAAGATTAAAAATGAAATTTAAGAGGGTGAATCTGTACATCAAACTATGATCATTTAGTATGATACTTCTGCTCCGTGAGTTTTAGTTGCAGATCTTTTCCATCTGTTCTCACAATGCATGGCCTAATCATTGTTGTTTACTAATTTTTATTTTTTTAGTTAAGCTATAAACAGTAGAATGTGGATATTTATGGTGATTATGATGGTTACGACCCTTACAAGAAAGAGAGCGCAAGCAGAAAGCCCAAACCTTGATGGAAGCCCAGTGGTAAAAAAAACCTGCGCGTAAGCGCAGTAATCGCTTGTCGAAGACTGCACCTAGTGGTAAAGTTCCTTTTTTTTTTCTCTCAAACTTCTTTATTTTGACAAAGGGTTAATGTTCCAGATTTGCCATCTTTTAAACTGTGGATATGAATGTATGATTTTATCAATGACATCATTTGTTATATCTTGTATTACCTAAAGTTTTAGTGTCCATTTTCCATCATGAAAGTTGATTGTGCTAAGAGGACAATAAGCTTAGATTGAAGTAAAGAAAACACATCGTCAGAGTCCCAATTGGTGGACTGATAGTCTTTTAAAAAGTCAAACTATAGTTACCATTGATCTTACCATTAGCTTTTTTTTTTTTTGCCAATACCTAGAAACTGTAATGTTTAATTTTTATCATATTTTCTTAGGTTTTTTTTTTAATTCCAGTTAAACTTGCACGCTATATAAGGCCGGGCACTGCAGTTGATCTTTGATTTACAACTCTGATTAGAATCAGGCCTACTGTTCATAAGAAAACTTAGATAGAACTTGCAATTAGTATATCTTACTGGTCCACCACATTATAATAGGCTCTAGGAGTTTTATTTTATACTTGTATATTTCTTTAAGGATCTATCATCTAACAGTTTTGCTCTTTGGCTATTTCAAATATTTTCTGTAGATGCACCTATTCCCGATACTGTTATTGCTGAAATCCCACCTATTGGAGAACCAAGTAATGCTAAAGTTGCATCTATTGGACAACCAAATAATGCTCCAGTCGCACCTGTTCTCGAAAATGTACAAGAAGTTGCTGGTGAAGCTCCTGAAGAACCTGTTAATCCACCCAAAACGCGCAAGCAAAATACAAATAAAAAATTAATAAAGACTTTAGAAGTTTTGCCTAAGGGTACTAAAGTTTCCTTGGAAATGGATAAAGGCACAAAGGCCTTCGTTGGGCCCTCGGCAACAACATTTGGGACTGAGTGTGGAATCGTCATTCGTAATGTTTGTTCGATGGAGTATCATAGATGGGATTCAATTCCGCAAGCTGAAAAAAATGTGATGTATGAGAAATTACATGTAAGTTGTGTATATTTTCAGTTTCAATGTAAAGTTTTATATTTTGTTACTTGTTACAATTTCAGTTCTCCTACTAAGATATGTATAAAATACAGGGAAAATTCGAGTTGTTACGAACAAATACAAAATTTATGGACTATGTGGATGCTCGATTACGTGAACATTGGAAACGCTACCGAGGTGAATTGAGTAGCCACTGGAAGAGTGTTGGAGGGAAAACAAATCCTCAATTGGCAAGACAAAATATGAAACCTGGTTGCCGACCAGATAACTGGAATCATATGTGCGACTATTGGGAAATGGAAAAAACCCGGGTGAGTGTGCTAACTTTATTTTATTTTACAAATCATAATACATATGCGTTAACTTTTTTTTTTTTCATTTTACAAACCATAATACATTTCCGACTTTTTATTTTCTAGAATTATAGTGATAAGATGGAAGCTAACAGATTGAAACAAGTTAATGTAAGCAGAGGGGGCTCTCGTTCCATAGCCAATCTTGTGCACTCAATGGTAAGATCTACACTTTTCATTGAACGAATTAACTATCATTCAAATAGTACATGTTTGTGCCTGGATGAAAAGGTGTATTGCTGGTTTGTGCGGTCCTTTGTAGTTTGCTGTTAATCCATCTTGGTACTTTTTGCTAGGGGTTAGTATGTTAAGGTGAAGATTAGTTTCCTAGTAATGTTGTTAAGCTAAGATTGCTCCTTGATTTAGGTTCTTAGTATTGCCAGGGTTTAGGTTTAGTTTGCTGTTGGTGTTAAATTTCTGCTCGCTGATAGTATTTGGTTCGGCTAGTATTGTTACTAAGTTGATCTATTTGCTTGGTCTTTCTTTATTGAATACAACAACTCGCTTGGTCTTAGTTTGTTTCAAGACTTTTGCTCGTTCATAAACGTTGCTTAGTGAGTAATTTTTGCTCAGTATCACTTTTGTTGGTCCTAGTATTTGTTTTGCTCGGTCCTAAACTGAATCTTTACTTGGTCTGTTGTTGGGTCCTTTGCTGGTAGGTTAGATAAAAAAAATTTTCGGCTTAGCAATCTATTTAGTACATAATACATTAACTGGTACTTGCTGGTCGGTGTTTAGACAATCTGACTGAACAATTTGCTTAGAACTTATTTGTGTATGTTCAAAGTTTGAAGATAATTCTGATTGCAAAGTGAATGTTCATTATTTTGAATGCCTAATAATGCTTAATTAATGAGCTGCCCTTATTTGTCTAGTTCGAATTTTTGGTGTTTGATTTGAACTTCTGTGAATCAAATCTTCATGTTTGTTGTATTATTTCTGATTAAACCCCGATCTCAATATGTCTTGTTTACTGAGAACTAAAACCTGCTGTTGTAAGGGTAAACTCATATGGACTGGTGTTAATTGAGTGAAGGTTAGCAACTCATACATGTTGTGACATATAAACTAATAGCTTTATTCCTGCACACTTTTTATTATGGTTTGTACATATGGACTGGTGTTAACACCAATGTTGAGACAATAAACTAATAGCTTTAGTGTTGATACAATAGTTGTGCTTTTGTCGGAAATGTGGACTGGTGTTAACTGAGTGCTTTTTATAAAACACGAACTAATAGTTTATATGTTAAATATGGACTTTTTACTAATACATATGGACTGGTCTGAGTGCTTTTTATAAAGCACGAACTAATAGTTTTTGTTGTGTTGTTGGTGTTAACTAATTGAAGCATGGTCTCAACACTATAACCATAAAGTGCTTTTTAGCGTGTTAGTTCTTGGAAAAAATGTTAAATAGGGCTATTACTAATAGTATTTTGTCGATACGATTTATGTAAAGTATGATATGTGCTTATTATCAATACGGCTGTTAAATACTAAATAGACATATCATATGTGTGTATTACCAATCGGTCTATATTTGCATAATTCAACTTGAAGACATTTTTTCTACTAGTTTTATTAATAAGATATGGTTGCAGACAAATACGGAGACCCAAACAACGCCTAGCCCGCTACAAGTTTATTATAAGTTGCATTATAAAGAGAAGAAAGACGGGGAGGGAGACGGATGGCTAAATGATCATGCACGTAATGAATATGTAAGAATCTTTTTGTTAAAAGCATTTGATTATGATTTTTTTGTTCAATTATGATATTGGGTGCAACTAGTTTTTAATTTTGCTTTCATACCTTCGATGATGTTAGGAAAATATTTGTAAGCATAAAGAGGCGGCTCTTGATAAATTAAAAGATGAAGGCACCACTGTTATTACTACTGCAATGGAGCACGAGATTGAGAGACAAGCCATAAAAAGCGTCTGTGGCCGGAAGAAGACAATACAATCAGGATGGGAGGTGGGTGTTGGGCTAGTGATGAGGAAAAAAGATTATTGGATGAAAGAGGTAGCTGAATCATCTCAACAAGATGACTCAACATCTGAACAAAACTCGACTGAGATTAAAGAATTGAGAAAAAAGGTTAGTGAACTCGAACCGTATAAACGTAATTATGAGAAAATGGCAAAATTCATGAGCCAAAAATTTCCAGACTTCGAAAACACATTAGACTCACCAATTACTACGGAAGCTGATGGTAACGATGATGTATTCACCGATAGTGATATATAGGACGTTGAAATCTATTCGTTTTTATATTTTGGTTTTAGTTTGAATCCTATTAAATTGTAAACTCGTGTTATTTGGATTGGTGATTATAATGCTTTAAAGAAATATTGTTATTATTATTGTTTATGGTTTGGAATTTTAAATATAATCTTGCAAGGGGTTACGTATGCATTGTGAATGGGGACTGAATTAAATTGTATTTGACACTAATTTTTAGTTTATAATAGAAATATAACGGAATTGAAAAATCATATTGGCCACTGAAATAAATGTTCTTTTGTATAAATTATCAGTCTTTAAAAGAGTGATTTAGAAAGTAAATTAACATATATTTTGAAACTAATTTTCAGTCACTAAAAGAAGCAAATTAAGGACTAAATTCTTTTGTTATTTTGGGACTAATAATGAGTCTTTAAAGCCTTTTATATTGTAACTAATTTTTAGTCACTAAAAAAAAAAAATTATAGACTGAAAATGTATTATTTTCGCGACTAATTTTCAGTTTTTAAGGTTGTTTATCAGAGACTGATTTGGTGACAAATAATTAGTCTTTAAAGCCGTTTATCATATAATCATCTGAAACTAAATTTCAGTCTCTAAAAGAAGCAAATTAAGGACTGAAGTGCCTTGTTTTTGGGACTAATTATCACTTTTTGAAGCCTTTTATCAGATACTGATTTGGTGACTATTTGAAACTATTTTTCAGTCTCCAAAAGTAGCAAATTAAAGACTGAAATCGTCTGGATTTTGGGACTATTAATCAGTCTTTAAAACTTTTTATCAGGGACCGATCTGAAACTAAATTTCAGTCTCTAAAAGAAGCAAATTAAGGACTGAAAGTGCCTGGTTTTAGGGACTAATTATCACTTTTTAAAGCCTTTTATCAGAGACTGATTTGGTGACGATTCAAAACTAATTTTCAGTTTCTAAAAGTAGCAAATTAAGGACTGAAAATCGTCTGCATTTTGGGACTATTAATCAGTCTTTAAATCCTATCATTAGAGACTGATTTGGTACGGTAATCTACAAAAGAACGAAACGTATTAGGGACTATAAACAATGTTTATGGACTAATTTTCAGTCCCTAAATCTATGTATTAGTAACTGATCTAACATAGTATTTGCGACTGACTTTCAGTCGCCGATAACATGAATTGGGGACTGAAATAACATGATACCAACCCATAGAAATAAGGACTGATTTTTTTTATTTTGGAGACTGATGGTCCTCGTTGGTTCAGTACAACAAAGACTGATTTTCAGTTGATAACGTCACTTTCTGTAACTAAGCTGTTGTAACTGATTAGTGACTAGCAAAATCAGTCCTTGGTAGACCATTGGTAACTGATCATGGTGTATCGGAGACTGATTTTTCAGTCTCTAAAAGCCTGTTTTTTTGTAGTGCTTAAAATTTTTGAGGGAACCTCGTCTACTCCCAAACAAAATACCAAAACTTTTTCAAAACAACCAAAAGCTCAATCTGGAATAAAATTTGTTAAGAAAAAGGTAGTTGAACCTATCAAACCAATTGTTTTTGTTGGAACTGGGGATGAAGAAAAGGCTCCAGTAACATCCTCCAGTCAATCTTCACAAAAATCTCAAGGGACTAAAAAGGGAGAGCCCAGTGAACCCATTAGTCGATTGGGTTCACAAATTGTACTAATGATTTTTGTGCATGTGTCCCTACTGTCCTCAGTTATGTCACAGGTTGCCTTCGCTCCCTTATGTACCCTCTTTTTTGGCGGCATTTTCTACATTTACAAAGTCGCTCGATGTCGTAGTGATCGTTACTCATGCAGCTAGAACAATATCATTCACATACTTTACGTACTGCTTGAGCTATCATTATTCATTTTGAGCTATCGATTTTTGTGTATCTATGAACCGTCGCACTCATTTTAAATCAAGTCTATTCATTACTCGTCCTTTATGAACTCTACATAATTCCATAACGTTCGAACATATCCTAACCTTACAATACTAGTCCCACACTGATTTTATGCCATACTTGTTGTACCTGAATTTTGGTCGGCTCATTTGTAATTTAGTAGTGTTTCGTACTGTCACGTGCTCTCAATCTACTAAATGAATTAAACAATTAAGTAGTAAGCACTATAGAACTTGTCCAATAACCAGATTTGCACACACATCCGCATATATACATCTATACTACTTGTCGTCCATAGTTAGTTCACGGTACAGGCCTGATCTTACCGTCACCATGCTAGTAATGCTTATAATATTATAGGATGTACCAACGGCTAACCCACCACATTACTAGCATCCTGGCTGTGCCCTACCCTAATTCATTCACATTGTACTGTTAATGTTTATATATAGGGTGTACCAGAGGCTAACCCACCACATTAACAGCACTCTGATGCTGAATTAGTTTCCGCATCCATAGCTAGTAACGGCTTGGCTCTAGTGCTACCTCTAATGTATTATCGATGTTTCTATACAAAGTGTACCAGCAGCTAACCCTCCACCCTGCCAATACATTGACGGCATACTAGTTACCTGCCGTGACCAACAATTTCTGAACTAGCCACTTCAGACAAATAAGAATCAGATAGTTCTTCATAGCATCATACCATCATAAAACCGTTGTGCACCGTTTTTATGATACCACCATGCCATGGCTCTGTATCCTCATCATACATTACATAGTATACCAAAACATTTAATCACCTAGCTTCCAACCGGTTCCCCATAATGTTGTGGCATTACGCATCTACAATGCAACCTTTAGTGGCATTACGCATCACTATGCAACCTTCAGTGGCATTACGCATCAACATGCAACATTTAGTGGCATTACGCATCAGCATGCAACCTTTAGTGGCATTACGCATCAAAATATAACCTTTAGTGGCATTACGCATCAACATGCAACCTTTAGTGGCATTACGCATTAACATGCAACCTTTAGTGTCATTACGCATGAACATGCAACCTTTAGTGGCATTACGCATCAACATGCAACCTTTAGTGGCATTACGCATCTACATGCAACATTTAGTTTCATTTTAAGTAGTTAGTTACTCATCTTTATTAGCTCATACTACTTGATCATCGATACTGACATACTGGCCTAAAGTAGTGTATTTCCTTTACGAAACTTTGTATCTAAAATTTGTGTACAGTCGATAGACATTAATACAAGCAAACTCACACTTCTAGACCGAAAACATGCTATGTTTTAAAACCAATGTCGACAACTCTAGTATCGCTAGAGTCCCCAACTCATTATGCCCTTGAAATTTGTCTCAACTTAATCTTTCTTAGTACCATTGAAATCACATTGCCCACAATTGATAAGCTAGTTCTCTATACTAATCTTTAGTATTTACGTTAGTTAGCATAACATATATGTTTTCACCAAATACTAATCTTCAAAGCGCATACTCTTTTACACACATTTACCAATTTTAACTTGTCGTATTATCTAAATTTTCGCACATCATACATATTAAATATTTCGAGTTTGTTTTTCTATTATTCGCTCATCATTCAATTAGGCACAAAACCTGTAAATCTGTATACCATATTGTTTTGAAAAGTAATTTAGGTTTAATACTAGTATAGCCTAGTTATATTTAGAAAATATGTATCCGTATTTGATTGTTTAAGAAAATATTTGAGGGAAACATATAATCATATTTATTCTTAAGTTTTTAAAACTTGAGGTCATTGAGATTAATCATTTAGAAAATAATTTAAGACCTCGCAATTATCGTAAAAAAAAGTAAGGAAAGCTTTGATTACTAGTAAAAATTCACACATATCATATGCATACATAGTTCCTATGAAGTATTCTATATGCGGGTACTTAGGTTTTAGTCTAGGCCGAATTACCTAATTCTCTAAAACCTAGGCTCTGATACCATTTTCTAACACCCCATCAGTGGTGGAAACGTGAGATGCAACATTAAGAAAATTGTACAATAGAATTTTACAGAGGAACTATATGAAACATATATATTGAACATAAAAGTTATACAAATAGTCAAATACATTACAAATGGATCCCACAACAAGGATAATAACTGAGGCATTGTGACCGAGTTTAACAAGTACAATGCATCATCAAATCCTTAAGCCCATCTAGATCCTCAGCCTCTGAGTCCATAAGTCATCCTTGATATAACCTGAAAACATACTCGAAAATGTCAACACTAGGTTGGTGAGTTCGTAGGTTTAAATAAGTACAGTTAAGCCGTAGTATCCAGTAAAATCCGTTTAAGCACAATGAAACCATCTTATCTGAAGAAATACCATTTTTAATTGTACCATAAAACCGTTACGTTAACTTGGTAAAAACAATGTAAACCACAATGAATCCATAAGAGTATGTGAACATCAAACCACATTAGCACTACAGTACCACATAAGATACACATTTTAAGAACGAGGTAAAGGGAGCTATCATCCCACGTGGT
This sequence comes from Solidago caesia, assembly GCA_028566075.1. Lineage (NCBI taxonomy): Eukaryota > Viridiplantae > Streptophyta > Magnoliopsida > Asterales > Asteraceae > Solidago > Solidago caesia. The sequence goes on along the minus strand of JAOXNX010036847.1, from coordinate 2,159 downwards.
ACTCCTACTCTCGTCAGAGTAGGAAGAACTAGCACAATCCTCAACAGAATTGATAGTAAGAACGTAAACACTGGCCGGGACAAGTACCAGGAGCACACCCCAATGGTACTAAGAACGATCCCAATTATACGTGGCCAGCCTAGTACCTGGTCGGGACAAGTACCTGACTCTATTCTCCGTATGTACTTAACTAAAATCCTAAGAACACAAAGCCCTCATTGTATCAAGCTAAGGACAAGTAAGCACATGTAAGAAGAAGTAAACACAGGTAAGAACAAGTACGTATACTGGTAAGAACTATTAGGCATGGGTAAGAACTAGTAAGCACGGGTAAGAACCATTAAGCACGGGTATGAACTAGTAAGCACGGGTAAGAACAATTAAGCACAGGTAAGAACTAGTAAGCACGGGTAATAACTATTAAGCACAGGTAATAACTAGTAAGCACGGGTAATTACTATTAAGCACGGGTAAGAACTAGTAAGCACGGGTAAGTACTATTAAGCACGGGTAAGAACTAGTAAGCACGGGTAAGTCTGACTAAGGCACTATACTACGATACATCACATAGGTAGTACGTAAAACAAAGGTTATGTCCACGGCTGAAAACAGTAGAAAATAGTTTGAGTATCTTTCTACCCCAAAGCATGATAAAAAAAGGGCTATCAAGCTCACCTGCTGGTCGGTGAGTAATACAATCTCACTGAACAACTGATTCAACGTCCTCGCGATCCGAATCCTATCATACACATAATACGATAAACAAAATGATCGATTGTTAGTTCCCGAGATAACTATCACCTTGGTCTATTAATAATGCCATTTAACTTCTCTTATTATGTGTTAAATCATGGTTAACGTCTTAACTAGTTATACTTTGATCCGATCTAAAAGTCTTGAAACGTTTCGTTTTCGATACTCGAACGAGTTTACGATCCTAGCTTTAGCTTCATAACACTAGCTTCGCGTCAAATTGAACATACAAACTTGTTATCTAGACTGATTTTGAGTTTACACACTTCTAATACACGAGATATCCATTCCCACAAGATTCTAATGCAAAAACTTAGCTCAAACGCAAAACCGGATAACTTTAGAACTCGAACTCGAGCTCCTGGCTCGAGTTCCACCTAAAATCGAGTTGGTCCTCAACCCAAGTGAAACATTAGGCTAAAATCTTGTGTAACTAAGTTTTGGACCTTTACTTCATGTTTACTCGCTTTGAATCGACCCTAAACAACCACAACTCGACCAAACAACTCGACAAAGCTCTGACTTGAGCTACGCAGCTCGTCTCGACCCACTCTAACTCAACCTAGCTTGAGCTCGAGCTCCCTGGATAGAGCCAACTGGAGCTCGACCTCCACTCGAGCCACTAGCTCGACCTGCACTTCGTCTTCTTTGATTTCAGGCAAAAACTTTGACTTTTGATGCTTAATAACTGATTCTTAGCTAATCTAAGGCTTTTCTAAGTGTTTTCTAAGTTAATCCAAGTGTTATTCATGTTATCTAATCATAAGTTTTAGTAGCAAACCAATTTAAGTGCAAGAGAACATAAAACTCTGAATTTGATACGAAAAAGGACAACACTTACGATTTTGATGATCAGTAACAACGTAAAAGGTGAGAAAGATGATGAAAACTCCTTGATTCCTTGCTTGTAATCCCGGTTCTAGAGAGAGAGAGAATTTCTAGTGGGAGGTTGTAGCTCTTGCAGATTTTAGAGAGGGAAAGAGGAAGAGAAATGAAATGGAAAATAACTAGTGCAAGGGTTTTGTTGCCTCCCTTTCACTCGCGTGTCTCCCGGCTTTTTTCTGAATAACCATTCATTTAGCTATAACTCTCATCTCGTGGCTCAACGTAATATTTCGTTGACATAATATTGTATCTTTGAATTACTGTTAGGTCCTGTGGACCGATCTGGATTCGTGATTCATAGACTATGAGAGTGCGGAATCCTCTCATAGTCTTGATTTGAAGCTTATGAATGAAGAACATGTATATGAATATACATGACCACGTTTTATCAAGAACAGATCAGATATGATAGAAACAAGAAAGGATAGAACAGAAAGAATCAGAAGATAGAACACAGATATAAAACTCATATTTCATTAATCAGATTAAGATTTACATAACCAAATGAGTATACATCTGTG
>JAOXNX010036777.1:0-12926 GCA_028566075.1 Solidago caesia | reverse complement strand
ATGCCAAATTTGAATCTTTGCCCCCCCCACCCCCCCCCCCCCCCCCCCAACCCCCAACCCCACACATATATATTACTACAAAAAGAAAATACAAAAGAAAATCCAAAGCCTTGTCCTCGCGCATCAAAAAAAGGCCGAGAAATTACGACGCGGGTCGTGCCAATTGCGTTGTCTCATCCTCAAGACACAACGTGAAGAAGACGTAATGGTTGGGAATAGTCTTAGGTAACTATTATTTGTCAAAGCTTTTTATTATTAAAATTATTATCCAATCTACTCTCTCTCTATAGATACTGTAACAGCGTTTCTAAGCAACTAGCCTGGCAGGTTGTTGGCTGCAACCTGTTAGCCCGTCTACTTGATTTTTTTCGCTTGTTTGAGGTTTTAGGTTTTTGATTTTCTTTTAGATTCCGCTTTTAAATTAAGTAACTATGTTTTCATTAGATTTTTACTTCCTACAATTCGGTGGACGTTTTCATTTGTTTTTAACTTTCCACAATTAATTATATATAATTATTACATTTTCATTTGTTTTTTGTTACATATAGTTCGAGTGATTGTTATATTTTACATAGTAATTAATTTATTCATTTTAGTTTTTTCTTTCTAATAGCATGTTTTATTTTATGGTACCATCATGTATCGAGAATATCGTTATCTGTATCAATATAAGTACTTTGTAGTTTTGAAAAATGGTATCGCAGTAATGCGCAGGTACCAAACCCTTGTATGTATACAATTTCCATCGATTGCAACGTCGTATTGAAAGAAAAAATTAGCGGCCGCCAACTTTAAATCAATCTAAGGGAATAACATGGGACATCAATCTAAACCAAGTCAATTACAATTTAATTTGGCCCAACAACTTAAAAACTTAGCCCATAAATGTGATTTTAATTTAGGTAATTGATCCAACCCATTAATTTAAGAGTTAATTTCATTTCTCCCTAAGGTGACTTTTTGCTTCATTACATATCCCTCCCTCTAATGAAGCAAAAAGTCACCTTAGGGAGATGTAATGACAAAAAAAAAAGAGGTGAAACTTGATAATATGATATACCACAAGGGTATGTAATGAAATTAACTCTTAATTTAATTAAGCTTCATGTTTTCTAATCTAAGATAATTCATTTTTATTAGTACATATAAAAATTATATCAAAATATTGATTGCTAAAGTAAACAACAGGTTAAGTATCGTTAGGTGTATATGAGGTATATGGTCGAGGAGATTTAATCAAATACATTCATTTTTAAAATAAGAATAACGTCAAATACATTTATTTTTAAAATCAAAATAATGTGAGAACACTTAAAATTTATTTTTGATACATTATAAGTCCATAATTTAACATAGTTTATACTTAATTATCATTATTTAAGTGTTTAACATCACATTGATCCTTTGAAATATAGAAAATCACACTTTTTGTTTTATGCATTCATCTTGGATGTATCTACAACAAATTTATAAATCTTTATTTTTTGAAAAATAATGAAAATCTGCATTAATGCATCCATGTATTAGTGCTTATTTGAGATACAAATGCATCAATTTAATGAATTTGAGATGTAAAAATATCAATTTTAAGAATTTTCATCATTTTTATTTTAAAATGTTTTTATTGAAATGTCAACCCTATATATATTCATTCGGGTTGGGTTTTTTTTGTCATTACATCTCATTACCATCATTCGGGTTTGTCATTCGGGTTTTTTTTTGTCATTACATATCCCTCCCTCTAATGGTAACATGTTTCGTTTTATTGAAATGGTAACATGCTTCATTACCATCATTTATTGTCAATCACAAAGTGCTCGATATGTGACATCATGCGGGTACATGTTAGTTATTTATCAAAACCACCGTTGTTTTCCTCTTTGATCATCAGTGAACTGATGATATGATGCTCGATGAAAGTTTGTGGGCTAAAACTTAATGACTTGACATGCATGATTGTCTTGTAATGGCTCTCACCGACTCTCAATATATTTTACCAACCATTTGTGTAGAAATAGATCTTGGTTTTTCCTGAAGTATGATGTGGTCGAATTTTGTTTAGTTTTCATTGGGTTCTATTATAGCTACCAAAAAAAAAAAAATTTTTTTTTTTTTTAAGCTGACAGACTTTTGTCTACTTTTTATACAATTTCAGCTTTTTCCTTACTTTTATGTCAAAATACTTTTAGTTTAGATAATATAAAATCTATGACAACATCTATTTATAATTATTTGTTAAATAAAATTACTAATAACCAAAATGCAGTTAGAAAAAAAAACCCAATTAATTACAGTTTTTAGTTGACTTAACAGGTATTAGACATGCAACTTTGAAACACTAAAATGCAGTTAGGAAGAAAAAACTAAATTAATTACAGTTTTGAAAAAATAAAATACAGCTAGGAAGATAAATTAATATTTACAGTTGAGAGTTAAACTAATCACTTCAGAACATACACCATAAATAATGAAACTTTTAATCAAGACAAATAGTTCCGGCGAGAAGAAAGAAATCTATCAGGCAAGAATAAAATAATTCCGGCAAGAACACAATAATAACACTAAGAAAGAAAAACAGAAATCTATCTGTATAATAACAATAAAAACAATTCCGGCGAATCCACTTACAAACACTCATACAAACAGAAATCTATTACACCATACACTTACACTTACACACGAACATATACAAACAGAGAGAGGTCGTGAGGTTCATTTTCCGGCGAATCCATTTTCCGGCGAATCCATTTTCCGACGAATCCAGCAAGATCCCGCGAGGTACGAGTCAACCATTTTCCGGCAAAAGCTTTATCTACATCTCTATATATATTCATATACGTATATATGTAAACCGCCGGCGATAGCTCTATCTTTCCACAACCAACCGCCGGATCTGAGGAGAGGGAGAAAAAGAAGGTCGGCAGTGGCCGTGGTTGTGAAGAGGGAGAAGAGAAAGGGGCGGAGGGTGGGATTTTTACTGTGGCCGGCCGGAAAGTGCTAGAAGAGGGGAGGAGCCGGCTGTAGGTTAGGGAATTGGGAGGGAATATGTGGTTCTTATTTTGAGATTTGTTAGATAAGGGGTGGGGCGGCTGGTAATGTATAGGGTTGGGGAAAGTATGTTTTTTAGGGGAAAAAAGTATTTGAAGGGTTAGAAAATTTTTATTAAATTTTATTTTTTAAAGGTTTTTATTAAATTGTTGAAGGTTTTTATAAAGTCTTTTTTAAGAATTTTTAAACAACTTTTTTTAAAGTTTTTATGGTTGTAAAACATTTTTTATTTTTAAATGCATGGCTTTTTTACAAAAAAAATTTAAACAACTTTTTTTTAAAGTTTTTATGGTTGTAAAACATTTTTTTATTTTTAAATGCATGGCTTTTTTACAAAAAAAATTTAAACAACTTTTTTTTTAAAGTTTTTATGGTTGTAAACATTTTTTTAAAAAAAGTTTGTCTTTTATCATAATATTTTGAATTTTTAATATGTTTTTTTCTTGTATAATAGATACAAAAATCACGCAATGGAAGACGATGAGATTATTATGACTACACCAGAATTTTTTACAAATGAGGTATAATGTCTAAAAAAAAGTATATGTCTATATGTTTTTTATTATATTTATGAGTTTTTCTATTGGGTTTTTATTATTAAGTGCATTTGTTATAACTATATTAATATGTTATAACTTTCATATTATGTCGAAAAAATCTAATTCAATAATATTTATTGTAGGTGTTCAGGTCTCGCGAAGAATTGTTGAAGTGGGTAAAAGATTTGGCACGCTCTCTTGGTGTTGTCATCGTCACCAAAAGATCGAACAGATATCTTAGTAGTGGTTTCGTGTATAAAGTTGTACTCACGTGTGATCATGGCGGCAAATATAAAAAGAAGGGTTCCATCAGAGCTCCTCGCACAAGAAAAACCGACTGTCCATTCGAATTGGAAGCGAGATATTCAGATGAATGTAATATCTGGAGGCTAACAGTGATATGTGATGAACATAACCATCGGCCTATACAGAATATGGAGGGTCATCCATATGCACAGCGGTTAACTCAAGATGAATTTAGTTTGGTTGCAGAGTTGACAATGATGAATGTGGCCCCACGTGATATTTTATCAATCATTAAGGAGAGGAATCTAAGTAATGTGTCTACAATCAGCACGATCTACAACGCACGCACTAAACTTCGCATGGTCGAGCAAGTTGGCAATTCTCCAATGCAGGTTCTCATGGCTATTTTGCATTCTAATAATTATGTTTATGAATTTTCTACTACCGGTTCAAATGAGCTAGAAAATTTATTCTTCGTTCATCCAACATCATTCAATACTTGGCGTGCATTTCCACACGTGTTGATCATGGATGCAACGTACAACACGAACTACTACAAGATGCCTTTTGTTGAAATTGTTGGGGTAACTTCAACCAACAAGACATTTTCAATAGCTTTTGCATTTATAGAAAGTGAAAAGACAGCTAACTATACATGGGTCTTAAATTGTCTTAAGTTGACATTAGACAGTTGCATGCACCCACGTGTTATAGTTACAGATAGGGAGTTGGCTCTAGTGAATGCATGCAAAGACGTTTTCCCGGATGCTGCTCATTTACTTTGTAGAATTCACATCAGTCGGAACATTTTCGAGCGCTGTAGGCATACTATCAAGTCAAAACGTGATTGGTGCTACTTTCATGCATTATGGGGTAAACTAGAAAACTCTGCAACCATTGATTCTTACACGGAAAATTACAATCAACTTCAGTCATTGTTGACAAATTATCCACGTATGTTTTCTATATTCACATTTAACATTTATTTTTCTATTTTCGAACATTTATTTTTCTTTTATATATTTCTAATACAAGTTTACCTTGTCATTCAGGTGTTCTTAAGTATCTAAATGAAACTTGGTTGGACAAATACAAGGAGATGTTTGTGTCTGTGTGGATTGATCGACATCTCAATTTTGGGAACAACAACACCAATAGAGTGGAAAGTCAACATGCGGTCCTGAAAAAGTATTTGAAATCCACAAAATCTACTTTGGCTAAACTTGTGGGTTGTATTAATCGTCTCGTACAATCGCAACATACGGCGATTAAAGCAAGCTTCGAAAAAAGCAGAATTACCCGCTATGAAAGGCACGATCTGCAATGTTTCAAACTGTTGCGTGGTTTTGTTTCGAATGAAGCTCTCGATATAATTCTTACGAACCATCGTCAACAAGACTCTTCAGATTGTGATTGTCGACTTCGCAACAGTTGTGGGTTACCATGTTCTTGCGAATTTTCAGTGTATCTAAATTCTGGTAAGTATAACTTAATTGCTTTTTTTATAACCCTCTTGTGAATATTGTAAATATAATACTTATTTATATTTAATTCAGGTCAGTGTATTCCATTGGATTCGATTGACATCTTTTGGAGGAGGTTAGATTTTTCACCGGCAACATCTGTGCAAGATGATGATGAAGATGATGATGTTAGTTGTGAGCGTGTACTGGAAGAGTTTAGAGAAAGCTACAACCAGCAGCCCAAAGTTGGAAAAAGGAGTTTGTTAAGAAAGTTGAAGGATTTTTTCAATCCAGGTACAACCGACATCCAGGAACCTCAAGTTAAAAAAAATACCCGTGGACGGCCAAAGAAATCACAACAAAAGAAGCATCCTGAATTTTGTTCAACCAGATATAGTTGTTCAGCTATGCCCGATTTTGTTGATTCGGCTAAGGAGCCGGCCAGACATAGCTGTTTTGAATTTGACCTAAATGAGATCCCAGATGAGTTTGACCTGAATGAGGTCCCAGATGAATTTGACCAGAATGAGGTCCCAGTTGAATTTGACCTGAATGAGGAGCCGACCAGACATAGCAGTTTTGAATTTGACCTGAATGGTTCAAATTCAATGGACTTTAATCCGGAAGTCTTTCAGTCAAACCAACCATACTTTCAAGATCCTTTTATGAGCGAAAGCCAACCCCAAGGTCCAAATCAATCATACTATCCGGATCCATATATGTATACAACCCACCCTTACTATGCAGATTCGGTTATGAGCGAAACTCCACCCTACTTTGTAGATCCAAGTATGAACAATGAAAATTATTTAACTGGGCAGGGACTCAAAGATTTTCTTCCGTATATCACACAGGTTCAGGATGTACGAGGAGATGGAAACTGTGGATTTAGAGCGACGGCCGTTTGCCTGGATCATCATCAAGAGAATTGGCGTCGAATTCGTTCAGATTTATTGGATGAGTTAGTTGTGCACAATGAAACATACAAAAGGATTTTTCACGAAGAAGGTGTACAATCATTTCAGCACATGTTGAATCACTTTGATAGCGGTTTTGCAGATACACCATATTGGATGATTATGCCAGACACGGGATTACTCATTGCTTCAAGGTATAATGTGGTGGTTATTTTTTTGAGTCCACACGGAGATACAACGTGCTTACCACTTTGTACTAGCCCACCAAGATCACAACCGCATAAGATTTGCGTAATTGCACGTTTCAATGGCATCCATTATGTAAGATTGGTGCTTGAAGGAGATTTCCCCATACCTCCTACGCATCTACAATGGTCTAGATACGCGTTCGACCGGACATGGGAAAATCCTTATTTGCATAGACAAAATGTGTACAAGCAAATTAAATGTCCTAAACGTAATTCAGTAGGTGTGAAAACCGTTATTAATGTTGATGGTTAGGATTTCACTTTTTTGTTTGTATCTTCAATTATTATGTACAATTTAGTTAAAATTTTCGATTTCATTTTTTTGTTTGTATCTTCAATTATTATGTACAATTTAGTTAAATTAAAAAAAAAAAAAGTCACAAAACTATTTAGATAAAGAAACTTTAAAAAAATCACAAAATAATTATGTAATCATTAAAAAAGTAAAAAGTAAGCAAAAAAGTAAAAAAGAAGTAAAAAACTAAAAAAAAACACAATGATTACATAATCACTTGGTGGCTATTCTAAAAAAAATTGGTGTCTTTAAGGAGTCCCTTTGTTTTTTAGATTTGGATTTTCATTTTTTAAAATTTTAATGAAAAGATGTTTTTATTAGATACTTTTCAGCTAAGTGCTTTTACTCATAACATAATTACCATTATTGCCACTGTAGCTTCTTATCTTAATAAATGAAGTAATATCAAACATTCCACTTAAATTAAAGTGGGTTGACTTCACCTAAATTAACAACTTTATTTCACTTTTATTGCTTTTACTTATGATGATGATGATATATAAATAAATCAAACGTATTAAATAACTAGTATATCTTAACTTTTACTTATTGTTTTTCGTTTAAATACAAATTTGGTTTATTTACTTTCTTCATTCTTTTTAGAAAAAATGGATGAAAAAATAAGGTAATTGTTATATACAAATATATATATACTATGTATTGACTATTATATCTCTACTTGTTCCCCAAATAGTTTACCTTATATAAGGGTTATAACCTTAATCCCATTGTAATTACAATTACTAAATAATACATATTGTTCCTCTGCTCTTTCTCTCACTGCCGCTTCTTTATTCTCATCATCTTCTCATTTATATTGTTCACTATTATGACTATTGTGATTGATCCAAGACCAAGCTCATATTACCTTATTTTCGGGTATTTAATTAACAAATGACACATTATATTTCAATAAATTCAGATGTAGATGGAATTTGCTGAATTTTAAAGATATTCGAAAGAAAAAATGGTTATTATTTAAAAATCATATCTATGAATAACATCGAATATTTTCATATTATTTCACATAAACATAGCAAAGAAATTGTTCATGAATAGCTAAAAACTTTATCCTCTGGGTTATATTTTATATAAATCCTATCGAATTATACATGATGCACAATAAAAGAATTTTCGATAATGATACATTTCATACATAGAATGATCGTTTAGGTCATCGTGGTAACGTAATCATCATACGTATTCTGTCTTACAATTGGTCTCTAGTAGAGAATCAAATTTGTCCCACTTTAAAATTGTTGGTTGCGTGTTATATGTATCAATACCATCACATCGCACCAAAATGAGACCAAAAAGACGACTATCATATATATACATTAGGTTTTTATTCCCCATCAGATGACATATTTACAGCACTTTATGCTGTTTGTCAGTTTGATGAAAAAGTATTCCAGTCTTAGGAGGAGATAAAAATAAAAGAAGACTGGTAACACAAGAAATAACTTAAGAAAGCATCATAAATGACAAATTGATGTGAATATGAAGTCCAAAAGATTACAAATTTGCAAAGAACCGCAAATGAATTACAAGATGCATTCACATATACAAATAGAGTGACAAGTCACATATACCAACATCAAATGTATATGCTATGATTAAAGTAATCCCAAAGGAGATTACTATATAAACAAAACATGGGAGGCCAATCAACTTCAGAAATAAAAACCCACGATATAAAAAAGAACAAAATAACATAGTTGGTGAAAATTCCCAATATATTATAAATGAAACCTCTACAGAGGTAAAAATCCAAGGGACATACACGATACCAAAGAAAAATAAAGTCCCTGATTATGAAATACCGGTTCCAAAATAAAAATGAGATCTCAATAAATTATATACATAATAGTGCACTTTGGAATCGGAATACAACACATGTTGACAATACATTTTCATAAGCTATAACAACAAACGTAATAAAAACGTGTCTAAAACTCTGAAAAAATGCATGCACAAAGATGATTGACCCAAAAAGGCAGGAAGCCATAATATTCACTCAAAAAGAGATATATTTTCGAACCTATAGGTCGTACACCCATAGACGTCAAACCAGTAGGTTATAAATGGGTGATTGAAATTAAAAGAAATAAAAAGAATGAGATTATATGATATAAGGCACGAATAGTTGCACAAAGTTTCTATCAAATTCCGGGAATAAATAATGAGGAAACATATTCTACCGTAATAAATGCAATAACACTTGTATTATTAATCGGCCTTACGAACTCTAAAGGACTTCATGTGAAAATAATAGAATTCGTTTCTACATATTTATATAGAAATGTAGAAATTGACATTTACATAAAAATCCCTTTAGGCTTAATATTGCCCGAAGCATTAAATTCAATACCGCAAGATGTGTGTGCTATAAAGCTTCAAAGATCATTATATGGTCTTAAACAACCTGGTCTAATATGGTAAAATTGACTCAACGAATATCTCGTAAAAGAGTGATACAAAGCTGATATGTTGATGATAAATCATATACAAAAGATTATACCCAAAATTTACTATAATAGTAGTATATGTTGATGATAAATCATATATAAAAATCATACGAATCAGAATCAATCAAAAAGACCCCGACGATCATTTATGAAGACAACACTGCTTGCATAGCTTATATTAGAGAAAGCTACATCAAAGTGACTAAATGAAACACATCTTACCGAAATTCTTCTCAACATATGATCTACGAATGAAGAAGAAATAGATATGCAATAAATCAAGTTAAGTGAGAACCTGAGTACCTGACTGACCTATTTACAAAGTCCTTACCTGGAAGTAGTTTCGAGCAGTTGTCACACAAGATCGAGCTTCGAAGATTGAAAGACGTTTACTGAATTCAGGGGGAGCATTTTACACGTTGCACTCTTTTTCCTTTTACTAAGTTTTATCCCACTAGGTTTTCTTAGTAATGTTTTTAACGAGGCAACAATACCAATGTATAATGTATAATGATATATATATATATATACTATCTAATAAAGAATACAGCCCATTTGTTTAATGTTACTCATTTTTGGATATGCAAATTGTCCAAATTGCCCTTAATGATTAAATTACACTATCAATTATTTATCTTCTAACATATCTCCACTAACCCCTTTATATCAATTACCTACACCACTCGACGCCGCCACCACCACCATCAGTCGCCGCCACCACTACCAGTCGCCGTCATTACCACCGGTCGCCGCCACCACCACGCCGCCGCTACTGCCGTTGCATTACGCGGGTACCGTGCTATATATATATATATATTATATTGACTATTATACCCTTACTTGTTCCCCAAGCACTTTACCTTATATAAGGGTTATAACTTATAACCCTAATCCCATATTAACTACAATTACTAAATAATACATATTGTTCCTCTGTTCTCTCTCTCTCACTGCCGCTTCTTTATGTTCATCATCTTCTCATATATATTGTTCACTATTATGACTATTGTGATTGATCCAAGACCAAGATTCATAACAATAATGGAATTACTTCTTATTCTTGCGTTTAATATATTCGCTATTTGCATAGACTATAGACTATACATTTTGTTGAATGAAAAATATGTATGACACGCATTAGTGGAGAAGAAAAATGGAGCCAAGAAGAGGCTAAATGGAATTAAGCTAAACCAATGAGAGAGAAAACATGAACAATTCAATCTTCTTGTGTGATATTCAAAATAATCTATTGTTTAAGAATTTGTAAACCCTAATTAATGATTGATAAAATGTAAATATGTGACATGCCAATATTTCTATAAATTAAAATAGCTATCAAATTAAATTGCATCATCTTTTACCGATACTTTTTACATACGTAAATTGCTCATAACTATGAAACTCTATCTAAATCAATGGTCATGCTATAAACTCAAATAAAAGAAATATATTGTAATTGGCAAGTGTACATAAACTAATAGTTTAACTAATAAATGATTATATGAACGTATTTATTTAGTATGTTTGAAAATGTTGGACAAATTGATGCTCATTTTAATCGAATTTGACTATCATTTTAAAGTAAGTTAAAAAAAAGGAATGGGGCCAGCTTATTCGAGTTTTTAGAATATGTGCCTTTTATTTATTTTGATAAGTATATTTAAATTTTTAATGATAAAAATTTAAAAACATACTAACGAAACCTGTTTTATCCTTTATGATTTAAAGAAAGGAGCAGACTATAATTATGTGATGAGATGTTGAGACTTAAGCTAATAGATCCGACATAACATGTTACTTTCTTGCAAGTGCTTTACATATTATTGCTATAATTATGACTCAAGTAATCTTATATGTGTTCTTCTATCTTTACTTCTTTACTACCTTATAAAAATTATACCCTCTTTATTTTTAAAAATGTTGAAATTTTCTACATACAATATGACACAAATACCCCTTTCATTTTTTCTAAATTACCCCTTATTTATTCATTAATTTAAACATTTCCACTTAATATACCTAAAATACCCTTAATGAAATAATTTACAATATCTATCCCTCAACTCTTAAAATAACTACACTACTCCATTTTACATCAATTACATTTACATCAATAACCTAAAATACTGGCCGCCGCCCGTCGCCGCCGTCACCACCACACCACCACTGCCGCCGCATTGCGGGGTATCATGCTTGATTTTGAATATAATTGAAATTTCACCCCAACTGATCTCCTCTCCCATGAATTATTTCACACTAATAATAATAAAATTAAGTACAATAATTAATTAATGTTGCTCACTGATCACGGAAGGAAATTTCCTCCAAAACTTAATTAATTAATGTTGCCCACTGACTTTTTCGTAAGTAACAAAGAAACCGATCACACCAACACATTACCAAACAACAAATATAAAACAACTCTTTTAAATCCTACGAATTAAAAATTAGTATTCTTGGATTGGTTCTTTCTTGAATTTATAACAAATTGATAACATAATCTTCACACCAACTCATTACCAAACAACAAATATAAAACAACTCTTTTAAATCCTACGAATTAAAAATTAGTATTCTTGGAATGGTTCTTTCTTGAATTTATAGCAAATTGATAACATAATCTTCTTTATATATATATATGATGATACACCATAAGCCGTAGGCTTAATATGCTACCACGCCCACTTTACTAAGTAATTACACTCATGGCCAAATGACCTACGGTCCGGCACCAGCGGACCGTAGACCAGGCTACACGAAAAACTGAGCCGGAGCCATTAGCCATAACCTACGGCTAAATACAAACACCTGACACGCACGATCAGTACGAACCTGAACTCGTCACAGTTTTGCCCCCCACTACCTGCATAGGACAAAACCTCGTACACAAGATCACGACAAGCCGAATAACGGCCTCCTCGATCGTGGTCTGGGGACCAGCTTCTAGACTGTTCCCCATCCCCTATAAATACTAACCTTAACCTCAATAGAATTGATTCATGCACCAACAGAAATACTCACTACTCCTTTGGTGGCGTTAAGCTAATCTGTTAGCTTTATACCGTCTGGGAATCGCCAGCAAACCTCATAACACCCCAATAATCCTTTCTCAACAAGATCAACCCCCTTTTTATTTAAGTACGTAAAAATATACTTAAACAAGTGGCGCCATCCGCTCTTTGCAACACCTGATCTTGTGACGAAATGGCAGATGATGACCCACCATCCCCCCCAGGGTTCGGAGGGTCCCCCAACTCACCGGCAATACAACCTACCGATAAACAGTTCGAAGCAATCGAACCACTGTTAAGAGAATGCCTCCGGCGCATGAACATGCAGAGTGTGCGTACACGTTTGACGTACGATGACGACAGTGATGAAGTGGACGAAGAAATGGAAATGGAGCCTCCCCCACCACCCGACCCCGGAGTCCGGAGCGGGTCGAGAGTACATTTTAATGCACCTACCAACGGAGGAGCAGCGGCGGCGAGCATCGGCCGACAGCCACCGAACTTACCTCCGCTAGCCTCAAACTGCGTCCAAACTCTAGGGCAAACATATAACCCAGTATATCACAACTATAGCCAACCACTCCCGACACCTACGAGTAACCCTCCACACGCACACCCTGTCAACTCCGCAACAGGCACAAACCACCAATCGTGGGCTCCGCAATATAACCAAACCTTTACCCCCCAACCC
>JAOXNX010036772.1:0-15866 GCA_028566075.1 Solidago caesia | reverse complement strand
ATTTTAGGGCCCTTAAACGTGCACGTGACATGGCAACTTAAATCATGTCTAGTGTACTATGTGTACAAGTCCACATATAAGCATATTCAACTCAACAACAAGCTACATATACAAATCACGCGATAATAAACTTATCTCTACATAAGCATACATAACAATTACCCCAATTGACCTCCCATAAGTATCCCATACCCAAACATATGCATGAGATAGATTAAGCAACATAATGGGGCTTTAATTAATCAAACTATGTTTTGTTGTGTCCCTCGCGTGACAAAAGTATGCTATCTTACCTTTGGTAACTTCACAACCCACAAATAAGAATAGGTTACCACGCTTGTTATGTATTCCCGACAACCTATAAACGACCCGCGATTAGCGACTAAGCAAAATATATATAATATCCTATTTAAGAGTCAACAAAAGAGTAAGTATTAAATATTAATATTAAACCAACTATACTATTGTTACTGCGATGAGACAAACAAAGTTGGTTATCTTTTGTTTCTTTTTTTTTTTAATAATTCTACACAAACAACACATCACCCATTTTGATCTGCTGGACAAACCCAAAAACTACAAAATGAAACTTTGCCTTTTCTTTCGCCTTGAATGTGGCGCACAACACAGGGACCAAGCTAACTCTATTTGTTTTCATGCAATACAACAAGTCACTATTACTAGTATATAAGATTTACACTTCAATTTATGGACATAATAAACAATGCTAAAAGACAATTTCCTTTTTACTATAATGATAGTACCACAGTTACTACTCCATATACATATATAAATAAATAAGGCAAAAGGACAACCAACTTCCTATCTCACTTTTGATTCCTACGTAATGAACACAAGGAAACCAACTTTTGTAGGACACCACCATTTTAAAAAAGGACATCACACTCTATATATATATTTATATATATTTATTTCTTTTCTGTTGTTTCCTGTACCTACTACCAACATCAAATGAGGGTGTTTTCTACTTTTTATTAATTTATGGGTAAACAACACAATACTCATTATTAAATATATATATATATATATATATATATATCAATTTACGGATAAAATCACAAAGCAAAAGACAAAACAATTTGAGTAACCTTTCTTACTTTTTTTCCTCTGCACAGATCACAAAACAAGAGAATCTGCCTCTGTTATTTTTTCTCCTTTTCGGCGTGACTAACCACAACAGGGAACAACCACTTCTTTTTTTTTTTATTCGGCGGCACTAGGGTAAATGAGGGGAATAACTTCTAGAGTTTTTTTGCTAAATATGATTAGAAACAAACATAAAAATATTATTATGTTTTCCCTAAACACTAACTACAATTAATGGGAGTTTTAGATACCAACACTTAAGTCCCTTGAGTTACATACTATATTATAACTTCACCTAACGCCTAACGGGAATACACAACCTAACAAGCATTAATGGTAAACATTTATCGACATGACACACTCAATGAGAACACATACCCGGACTTATCCACATAAGTGACACACATTATTCTACTTAATTACCACATAACTATCCACATAAAACACATAATAATTAGACACACCTAACAGAGAAAGTCAAAGTTGACTAACGGCAAGGTAAACAAGAAAAAGATTTAGGATGTTACACGAAAGTATGTGAAATGAATCAAAGCATAAACAAGTTCAAACCCAAGTAATAACGTTAGACTTGTGATCCTTTAAACTCAAGAATGGATAGGAAATTAGTCGAGAAAAGTAAGTTAAAGTTAAATTGATGTAGAGTTAGTATGCTCGACTCAAAGCTAGGAGCGACTGACGGCCGTGTCATTAAAAACGAAACTTTGTAAGACTTTAAGCCGTAACGAAACAGAACAAGACAATGAAATCGTAACAAGACTATAACGCATAAATGTCACAACCCACTTTTAGCGGAATGACGTGGAGTGTGACGTATGGAGATCACAACACAAATTGCAAAGAAAACGACCTCTAAATGAGATGTTTGAAAATATTATAATAACTTCATTTTTTTACAAAAGATCACTGAGTTTACAATAGTTAAGCGATTTCAAAACATGCTATCATTAACTATATATAGGGTATGTTTGACAAAAGTAGCTGTAGTTGGTAGCTGTAGCTTGTAGTTGGAACTTTTAGTTGGAGTTGTAAGCTGTAGCTTTTAAGCAAAGCTGTTAGCTAGAGCTTTCATTTTTTAGAGGTGTTTGGTATGGTAGCTGTAGCTGCAATTTAAGAGTGTAAAATTACAAAGGTGGATATTAAAAGCTCTAACCAAAAATTATGAAAGGGGTATTTGTGTAATTTTAAAAATTAAAAGCTCCATTCAAACTAAAATCTCTCAAGACGCTACTTCAACTAGCGTTTCCTTTTGGAGCTTTTTCTTTCGAATAAAAGCTAAAGCTCTCAAAAAGCTCTTGCCAAACATGCCCATAAATGTTGGAAAATCTCTAAGTTTCCAAAAGATGTTTTTGTGTCTTGTGACTCCAAAAGTATGCATCCTAGCATATGCTCCTTACATCAAGTCCATGAGAAATACATGCTAAAACACGTCAATATAAAGTTGTTGAATTCATAGGTTTATTCAAATATACCATGGACCATTAAATAAAACAATTGTTTAAAAACAATTTAATAGTTATGCTTATGTCTTCGATCGATACCTTAACCATAATTGTTTACCCCTCTTGTGATGCCTTTGGCTATTTTTTATTTTTATTTTTATTATTATTATTTTTTTTGGCTATTACGTCACTCTCGTGTTCAAATATTGTATGTCTGTTGTGCAATAGGATGATTATGCCGGACAGGGGTGTCAACCCTAAATAGTACTATTCATAATATTCACGTTGTAGTTTCTCGATTCAAGTTCTTAGGGGATTTTAAATTAGCCAACCACACACAAGTACATAAGCATACACAAAAACATTTGTCCATATAAGCAATGTATTCTCATCCCAAAAATGAGTTTTAAAAGGGATCCATGAACTCACCTTAGCTTAAATTAATGATTATGAATCAATGAGAAGTTGACGAGCAATTCAGTTTAGCGATTACCTCGGTATCCTGATAGAATAAAGTTTGTTTTATACTATTGCCTTGTAGAGAGTACTAATAAGTAATGTTATTGTTAATATACTTGTCCATGTAACTTAATATTTGTAAAAATACCCAATTATCATTTGTAACAATTTTGTCTATCTTTAAAATAACCCTTTAGTTATTCATGGATTATTTTGAAATTCCTTGATCAAAAATGTATTTAAAAAACCGCATGTATTTGAACATGAAAACAAAAATTATTTATTAAGACAATTATCTTAATTTGATCTTTGAAAGGATATCGAAACATGCATTTATCTTGTGGCAAGAAAAAACTCAAAACGCAAGACTTGTTGAGTGCTTGGGATGTTCACGTTAATTCGGATATTTTGCAAGTTTGTCCACTGTGTGAAGTTCAATCCGATTCCCATGAGCATTTGTTTTTTGAATGCTCTTTTTCTAAACAGGTTTGGAATGTTGTCAGCGCAAAGGCTGGTCTTTTGACTCGGTCATCTATTCTTGATGATGTGCTTGCTGAAATGAGGCTATATGCTAAGAAGAAATCGATTATTAGTGTAATGACAAAGCTGGTTCTTGCTGCATCAGTTTATTTTGTGTGGCAGCAGAGGAATGCAAGGCTATTTAAGAAGAAAAAGAGGTCACCTGATAAGATTATTGAATCAATTCTTACTACGGTTAGATTGAAAATGTCAACATGCAGATATAAGAAGACCAAGCGAGTTGAGCACTTTCTCACTTCTTGGGATCTTCCGTTTTCATTATTTATTTCTGTGTAATCTGTTTTGTTAAGTTGATAGGCTTTATGTGCTTGTTTATTCAGGTGGCATGTCACCTTGTTTTCTGGTTGTTGCACATTTGTGCATGGGTTGTAAGTCGTCTTGACAAGTCAGTCAAGCGCCTGACTGTTATTGATTTCTATATATTATTACCAGGGTATACCCTTTTACCCAAAAAAAAATCTTTGAAAGGATATATATATATATATACACACACATATATATATATCATGAATTTGAGTTTTATATACTAATACTCATACATAAAAATAGTTTGAAAACAAATATTGACTTCATGTCCGGTTCGACATATGGGGGGTCGTGAAGAGTCTATCGATGAACTAGGATGTTTTAAATGTAACACCCCACCAATGGCGGAACGTCAGATGCAACTCAAACGGATATTGCACATGGATATTATACAGAGAAACTACATGATTTCATATAAGGCTGTCATTCATACATAAAAGTCAAGAATTACACAACGAAATACAAAGATAAATCCCATACAAGGGAGAAGAATCCGAGGTATCGTACCCGAGTCTATCATCTAATATGCAACACATATCCAAAGGTCCAACTAAAGCCATCAACTCCTAGCTCGCAAACGATCCCTGATACCTGAAAAGATAGTTGAAAGTGTCAACACAAGGTTGGTGAGTTCGTAGGTTTAGTTCACAAAGATCAAGATTTGTTGCGACGTTGATTCATAATATATATATATATATAAATATATAAAGCTCAATCTCCCGAAACGAGTGTATAAAATCATGATTTATACATAAGTATATATATATATATATATATATATATATAACGTTTTAATTGAATCAACCGACACAAGTGTGAGTATAAAATAGACGAGCCAATATAAGTTTACCAAATGTTTTCACATTGATTTAAGGTTTACTTATACATATATGCAATCACGTATATGGCCTTACGGTTCCTCAACCTACCTTGCCTCCTCTCGAATCCAACCGTCTCATGGTATGTGGTCTTACGGTTCTACAACCTGCCTTTGGATCCGTTTCAGAAGGAATTGAACACACAGTAGACTGAACACACAGTAATGATGAACACACAGCAATGATGAACACACAGCAATAACCACACAGAAATACCCACATAACGATTCATCTCATACGATCTACCACAATACAATTCATCTCATATGATCTACCATATAACGATTTATCTCATACGCCCTACCATATAACGAATCACCTCATACGATCTACCACGATACGATTCATCTCATACGATCTACCATATAAAGATTTATCTCATACGACCTACCATATAACGAATCACCTCATAAAGATCTGGTTTAATGTATTACGTCTTATTGATCATATATCATGTAATACAACTCATTGATCATGTTTCACGATAATTCATTCGTGATTTACGCTTTCTTAGTCAGTTACATGTATACTTAGAAGTATATAACAAAATGTAATAGCATAGAAAGCACGTATACGAAAAAACAAGTTTTTGTCTACGGCATGTAAACAACTTATAAAAATAGTTTAAGTATCTTTTCACCTCAAAACATGATAAAAAAAAGGGGGCTAAGAAACTCACCTGAGACGTAGGCTAAGTATAGATCGTTCATTCGATAAGCTCTGAACTTGAAGAATTCCTCACGTTAAAGTCTCGAAATCCAATAATCCACCAGTGTCAAATCTCAATAACCACTAGCTGCCAGGATCACACAACATCGAATTTCAAGCTTAAACACTCAACCTTTCGATTACCAAACAACCCCAAACCTCCAATCCGACTCTTGTACACCAAAATACATTATATTAAGACACAATTGATGAATTGAAACCACCAATTAATCCGTGAAAAGATTACCAACAACAACAATACATTTGATTGCCCGAAAACCCTCGAAATCGATAAAAACTCAATTGAAAACCCTTGAACCCTTAAAGTCCAGAAACGAATCAATAAAACTAACTTATGTGATCACAAATAAGATAGAAATAATCATTATTACCTGTAAGAACAATGATCCTCACCAAACTCCTTGAAAACTCTTCTGAAATCACCCACAAATGCCTAGAAATGAAAGAGATAGAGCCTAGGGTTCTTGGAGGCTATTCCCAATGTTATGAAACTGAAAATATGATAATTACCACCCTAATTACACATTAAACCTGCTGGACTCCTTAGCTAAATGACCCAAATGCCCTCATTAAAATCCAATATATCACCATAAGTCCTTTTAGCAACCGTAAAGCCTCATTTAACGACTTGAATCACTAACGGGAACACAAACATGAGTTTTCTACTAAATTAACTCACATTAATAAGCTACTTAATTATAACGCTACTAACAGGGACTCGACTTTGACTAACGGTCAAAGTTAACGACACGAGTTAAAAAGTTCGGGATGTTACACTTCATTTAAAGCAAAAAAAACCACAACCACTCCAACCAAAAGATCGTTGGATTTAAAGTTGCTATTACTTGTATATATAATATATCGCAACCTTAGGTACTACACTCTCACACCGGGGATTCAATATGTACATTTAATAAATTTTAAAGTCAAAATGAAAAATTTTTCTTAACAAATCTACATTACGGATCATTTCTCCATATATATTAAGTTTTAGATCTATTGGGCCATGTTACTATTCATGGCTTATTATATTAAGATATAGATATAATGTTCGCAACATTCTAACATACTTTGCAAAGTATAAAACAGAAAACAAAATATGTTTACAAAGTTTGGTTAGTTAGGATCTACAAGCTAGTCTACAACGTACGTAATGTATAGTGATCAACCAATAGTTGTTTACAAAAACTTGTAATGAACAATTCAAACTTAATCACATTGAGTCTCTACAAATGATGGGCTATATGTTAAAATATATAGTCTTAACTGGAATTGATAAAACCTGAGGGACCATTCTTGTTCTTTCTATTCTTTGTTTCTATTGTTATTCAGGTTTGGATTGCTTATGAAAAGAAGACAAAAGAAGAAGGAGCTAAAGTGCAAATATTGAAGATAGTCAAGTATATATACATAGAGATGAAGAGAGGATGAGCAGTTAATTTTTAGGGATTTATTTTCATCTTCTAGTTTTCGATTATTGATTCTTAAGTTCAGTAATTCTTCTTTAAATATGTTCTTGTTTTCTAATAGCACTATTATCATTTAGATAATAGGCTTACAACCGATTAGCGGTGGTAAGCTTTGTTTTTGGTTATTGATTCTAATTGAGATTAGAATCTGTAGTTGAAGAATTATTTGAATATATTTTTGAGATTAAATCTGTTTTTATTAAAAAATTATCACTATACCAATTGAACTTTAAATCAACTTCGTAATGTTTCCTTGATTCCATTAATATTTTTGAGCCTCCTTTCAAGTCGAGACTTCTGGTGAGCAAAATGGAATTAATATATGCGGGTATAGGGTTTCCAACGAGTCAAATCAAGTTCGAGTTCGACAAGCTCAAATTTGACTCGAAAAATTTCTATTAAGTTTGAGTTCACCTTGACAACTCGAAGAGTCTCATGATGCAAACTTGAAATTGATTCGAATAATATTTGTATAAGGCTCAAGTTTGGCTCGAAAAGCTCAAAAAAAAATTTAATTACATATAATTCATATGATTTTTCAATAAACAAAACAATAACAAAAACAGACATTAAAAGTGAAAATTGATTTTAAAGAAGTATTACAACAATAAGCGTTATAGATTTTTACAATAAAAGATCTCTACTACTAAATATCTCTATAGGTTTACAATTATACAATTTATAAAACTACATACACTATCTCATAAATATATTAAACTATAAAGAGGTTCATAAATATATAACTTTTTCAAGCCATGTCATTATAAATCTTTTCACACTATCGAAATTTTAGTTTGTAAACCTTTTCAACTATTTGTAAACTTTTTCATGAACCACTGTGGATGTCCTAAGTGCCTAAATGTAACATTCCTAAATTTTAGACCAAAATTTTGAAAATATTATTTTGAGGTCATAACATTCGTCGTAAAACTTAATTAAAGAAGTATTTGTAAAAAGGCACCCAACAAATACCATTTTCATAACTTCATAGTAGATGCGTTGCATCATAGTTTGATGCAGCAAACCACCTGTAAAATGGTCTGATCGCATCCAAACAATATGCAACACATATTGTTGGAAAATTCAGTTGTTTTTCTTTCTGAACATTTTACCAACATTTTATTTTCATTTTTTTTAACAACCAAACATTTTCACATACTTTTCAATCTTAAAACCATGACTACAATAAAAACAAACTAGAAATCCATATGACATTTACATAAAGTTATTAAATGATCCATTTATAATACACATTGACCAATATCAAGAGCAAATGTTTACGGGATTGCTAATCCACAAATTTTCTTGCCATCAACTAATCACTACCCTTATAATGCCACTTCAACGGCAACAAGCTACTAACCTAACTTTTTCTTATTTCCAGCACTTGAACCATCTATGATATAAATAACTAGATTTATATCCCGAGGTAAACGCGGGTCTGTTGAATAAATTTGTTTTTATTATATCCGATTAGGTGAAAGAAATAATATGGCAGTTAATATTTGTTACTGTTATTGTTCGTTACCCCATGATACTGGTACATTAACGTTTTGTTTTAAGTTAAAAGATTCAACAATGAGAGACAAATGTGCGAGCTAATGAACGTTTAAACTTTTATTTGGTTAACAGATTCTGCAGTGATAGACTTACCTTCGAGCTAATTTAGTGTAAACTTCAATTAAATTTTATTAATTTTTTAATGTATCTTTTATTTGTCAGTAGATATATTTATATTTGTTTTTATGTTTCTTTTTAAATGTAAGAAAATAAAGAGTACTAAGAAGTTTTGTATTTTTTTATTTTTTAATCCAAGGAACAACATAAAACGTATGTTTACCCCCATGTTTACCCAAACTTTATATAATGTCATCGCCCACCACCCCCATGTTTACCCAACCTGGCCATCCCGAGCTTATTTTAACGTCTTTACAAATTAACAAACAACTTTAACAATCATAGCTCAAAATTGCAAAAAATATATATGTCAACAACACGGTTAGTGCAACAAATGTCCATCCCGAGCTTATTGTATCATGTTTCATTCATAACCTCATTGTATCTATGTTACTACTGTCAACAACACAGTTACTGCAACAAATGTCATAAACAACCGCTTCAACAATCAACTCATGTCAAATAAATACATGACATAACGAACCCAAAAGCAAATGGATCAATAAAATATAGAACCGCTTGAAACAACTAACCAGATAATTTTTGTTGAATGACACTAACTATTATTAACCGTAGATGCACGAGTTTCAGACTAAATGGTAAACAAAATAGATTAATCATGGTCCAAAAATACCTCTCGACATGAGTAAACTTAGAGGTGAAGCTCTTTGGCATCAACAATTTAAAGCATAAAAAGGTTATAGGTAACAATGAAGTCTGCCAAAGCCTCGGCATCACCAACCAAGAAAGTACATGAAGCAAGATGTGTATTCAAAGTAGCAAGACCTCTCTTCAAGCCAGCGATGTAGTTCTCCTCGGCCTTCAAAGCATACACACAAATTTATCAATACAACCCACTATGAAAATCAACACAATAACAGTTTAGTTATGAACTAAAATCAGTCTTTCAATCTTATAAACTACATACCCCATGCATGTCTTTTAAGGCACATCCCAAAAAAATGGATTATCATAAGCAAAATAATATTGAGGATATTTCCCTCCTCTGCCACCAAATGCTTCTTGCCAAGAATCAAGAACTAAGATTTTCCCCCTCACATGCATGTCCGTCTACAAAACATGTATTTCTTATTCATCAATAGAGGGTGGTGCAGTAAACCATATAAAAATATTATCATCAACTTGAAGTGAAAAAGAGCCTACTTGACTCTAAAAAGTAAAAAGTTGATATTATACCTTTTTCTTGGAAATCTTGATCATTTTGAGGAGTATGTTTCGCTCGGCTATTTGAAAGTGAATATTTTCATCACAATTCTTGACCACTGTCTCTAATAGCTACAATCCACAATATAAAAATAAAACATTAACAGCATATAATAAAATCGGCATTTCAAAATTTGTAGATTGCAATGAGAAGAACCGAAAATACATTAGACATTTCAAAAGGAGGAAATACCATCAATGAAAATAGATGAACATTTGGGTTCTTGAGTTTTAACTTTTTCTTCAATGCATCAACATCTTTTGCAATCCTGCAAAAATCAAAAACTCGCATAAAAGTAAAAACAAAATAAGAGCAACCTACCAAAATGGTGAGTCTTTAACCAATAGCAAGGATATGCAACCCACAAAAAATAGAGGGGTCTTCTACAACAGCAAAATAACATCTTTTTAACCACAAAAATATCCCTCTTGTGAAAAATACCTGCAAAAAATTAATAACTTATATTTTCACTCTGAATATTCCCTATTAATTTTGTCATGTATTAACAGCACTAAACTTTTAAGCTTTAGTCTCATATATATAGATCTGGCTTTTGTTTTCTTGTATTTTTATAAAAGTGTTCCCCGTACTTCTCAATATTTGCTTTTCAACTCTGTAAAAACATGTCCCATCCTAACCATGCATATGAAATATAGATAGATACAATGAGCAAACGACGTCCACCATCAGTCGATGAAGAAAAGTGGTATTTAGCATCCACCATTCTAACTCTAGAAACTCTGTTTACCATGAGTCTGAAAGTACACATGAACCACTGACATTGCATACATAGTTTTAGGAATGTCAATCTGGGACCTATCTTATTTCCATACAAAGTATACCCACAATCAAATAAGAGCTAGACTTTCATAAAAGCTTCCAATTTCAAGTCTTGAGTAATACCTCCTAAAGAAACTGCATGACCAAAATATAGGAAATTCTTTTCTAAATTCAAAGCAACACTAAACTAATGGCAAGCCTTAACTTCCAAGCAATAATTAGCATAAACATAAACCCGAAGCGATATCTTTTTCTATTACTCTCCTAATAAAACCGTCCCCAATCAAGAACTATGCAATAAAGCATATATTTGAAAAAGATACAAAAATGACAGTTATCATTATAACATAAACATAAACCCGAAGCAAGAAATTTAGAGGATACAAAAAAAAACCCATTGCCCTTTTCTATGCATGAGCAGTCCATAAGATGTGCTAAAGGCATACATACATTTTCATAAATTTCATAAATGATCATTTAAACCAAAACTCACAATCATTCCTTTTATTTCTTTTATGGGATACAACACAATATGATCAAGCCAGTCATGTAGTTGACCACAAAATATTGGACATTTGAGCAAGTAATTACTAATGTCCTACCATTGCAACTTCTGTATCAACATCATGACTGAGTCTGCTCAATGTATCCATCACATGAACCTAATCCAAAAGAAACAGTAGACATTATTGAAATTCTAAGTTATCATACAACAAAATTCATTCCTGCCACTTTCTAATATAAAAAACCGTCATTGGATCTACTTTGTCACCCTTCACCACCACCTAATGTGTTTTACAATCTGTCACAACATCTTCAACCCCTATATATATTTTTTCAAATTTTATTTGTTAAATATACACAAATAAAGAGATTTGCAAGCATATCGACTACATGGTTAATATTTTTAGAAATACTTAAATATATCGTATGTCAACAATAATGGTTTTAAATACTAAACTTCATCAAGGTTGGAACTATCTTTCTATTTCTTAAATATTAAACAGTATGAAGCAATCAAGTATCACACAATTTCCTTACATAATATGATAAAAAAGCAGACTACATAAAAGAAAAAATAATAATATTTAAAATAAATTAAAATAAATGAGGAATTATAACCTGAATAATTCCAACCATAGAAAAAGTATCTAAAAAGAGGAAATAAAAAGAAGAAGAAAAACCTGGTGAATAGGAGGATACATAGAATTAGTACAAACAGGGCATTCCAACAATTCATGAACACTTATTGCAGGAGTCAATCCAGGAATTCCCAAGTTATTATTACCATGATTACTACTATTATTATTAATAATAATATGAGGTTTTGAATTTATAATTATATTCCCAAATTGATGATGATTATGTGCAATTTGTGGATGGACCTCTTCATCTTCTAACCCATATGAAGAAAATACACTCAAATTATTATTCACAAAAATAATTTGAATAAAATGGTTCAAGTGTCATAGTAGATCTCCACTTTCGACCCATTTGACCCATTCCACCTTTGGCTAAAAAAAAAACTGTATGAAACGTTTTAGATATAATGTGACCCAAATCTACCCATTCATGAGTAAATTGGTGGAAATTAGCAATTCACACGGTAACGAATCATCAAGTAAAATCTATTAAAAAGGTAGTAAATAGTTAAAAGCAAGCACATTCTAAGTAACATGAGACTTACACTGCATCAGGGGCCTTTCCCGAAGATCTGGTTTGCTGCAAAGCCTTACATTCGATATTTTTACAATGCTTCTTTTGTTTCATCTTTACAAATTTTGCAAGTTTATTTGCATTACACAAAACCTGCAAGTCATTTTCAAGCATGTTAGACAACATATATCAACCCCACCTGATGAATCACAATCCTCCGCATTGTATAAATAGTATATAATCATTACATTACAAATACGATCAATGAACTTAGATCATTGGGGTTTATTATCGTTTTTGGTTGTTGACTACACTTGTTTCATCATCATAAAACAAAAACACAAAACCATGTAAACAACAAATTAGAATAACAATAACAGTAGCATCATATGTCTTTAACAATGGTTGTGAACATACCTCATGCCCCATGGAATAAACAGTTGTTTTAAATAATAAAAGCAAAGAGGTACATGATCAAAACGGCCTTCAATGATATCATCATATCTATTTTGTAAACTAAAATAGATACAAAATTCTAACATATAAAATCGACTTCTATAAAAATAATTTTTGAGATAAATATCGATACAAAAGAGTTTTTAATAAATGCATACCTCATTGTATGTGTTCGCCTTCATTCTCTAACAACTACAAACATATGATCTTTGAAAAAACAACCCAAATATCGATACAAAACAACTTTTAATTACTCATACTTTCGTATAGATAATCTTATTAGAGGATAGTCAATCCAAAAGCTTTATATAACATAGGCTGCACGAAACCCCCACTGTGTCAGCAATACAATAATACAATTCCCCAATGCAAGTCCTATCGTTTTGAGCTGCTATCCAACTGAATTGACCCTTAAGTTTGTATTTCTCACCCAATTCGTATATCTTTATTATTTCAGCCATCTCTTCTTGATCTTGAGACTTTAATGGATCAAGAACAGCCTGTAACTTTTAGCCTTTATAGCCAACTGTTTACAGTAGGACGTATTAATAATATAATATACCTTGAGGCATCTACTAAGCATGTTCTCACAACTTTTAGAGGATCCACGATTCCAGCTTTCACCATGTTAACATATTTGCCTGTTTAACACACAAAAACCACATTTGCAAGTCACTATCATTCTCTATAGATCAAATTCAAAAATAAATACAGAAAAAAATTTGTGATGTTTGTGGGTGTGAGATAATTTGCTGACAAAGGCAAATCCAAACACCACCTACATAAACACCCAGATTTGTGCATAAAAGCACAAGTTTCCTGAATGCATGGTAAAAGCACTCGAGAACGCATTTGAAAGCACCGTTATAAACACCCAGATTCTCTCAACCCATCACCCTTATAAGCTTCTCTCAACATTGCAGTCTTAATCCCACCTTTCAACAGCATATAAAATAACCCTGAGAGCCTGGTAAACATACTCGAGAACGCATTTGAATTCCTATACTCTTCAGTAAACTTCCCCAAAACCAGCATTGGCATCCTCTTATACAATGATAACGACGGCAACACATACGGGGATTCAAGATTATGAGCTTGTTCCTCAATAGCCGGATTCCACTTGTTTTAGCCGACTCATGCATAAAATAAATTAAGATTACAACCAATATTTAGACTTAAACAAACCTGAGAAGAAGTTTCTTGCATGATAAACTACTAATAAAAACAATCACAAACAAAACATTGTTAAAGAAATTTAAACTGTAAGTTTTATTAAACCTCATCATAAACATCATTAAAGGAAATAACAACAGGTACTTTGATACTAATGATCCGTAAACCTCATCATAAACCACTACATTAACCTCAAGATGTCAATTAGGATATCCATTCAAACAAAGATGGTTTTGCAAGTAATTGTAAGAAAAAATGTTCTATATTAAACAAAGGAGTTTCTACTGCGTTGTTTATCCTTGACACGATCACCATTTTTTGGGAATCAAGGCTTCTGATGGAACTATCACCCTCATGAAAATAATGAAGCCATGCCAGTTTTATATATGAAATCCAGACCAGCTTATAGCAACTATAATAAGCCCCCCACAACAGTCCCTTCATAAGCTACACTTTTAGTATCATACAATTAATCAAGTTCAAATAAAAACACTTCAAAACTAACCAGGAGATCAAAATTAAAATAAACACATATATATAAAGGTAATTGGCGCATATAAAAGTAATCCAAATAAAAGACGAAATATATAGCAACAACATATTAGACTTTAAGTTTAATAGAATAGTAGGCTTACATAAAAGACACATTGCAGTTGTCTTTCCAGATGTTACCAACCACAGTTAGCACTTGTAGAACTCACTTAGGAGTAAACTCATTCCCCACCTTTGGCTGAAAATGGATGAACCTAACATAAATTCCCGTCAGAATTATGGCACTGAATATTTAGAAAGAAAAGTCAAGAACAAAATATATATGTTTAACTATTTGAAAACGGAAAGTGGAGAACTCGTAATAAAGGTAACATTTAAATGACCTTTACTTCAAAAGAATAACAAATTTTGTAAAATTCCCCTGAGTGTTAACCTTTCAAGCCGGTACTGCATGCCTACTGGGAGCCGAAGGTAACTTGAGTTCATCTTTGAAATCAGTTTCCAGCCCCATATATAAATGAGTGTTTAAGCTTATTTTATAAATTTGAATTCCTATACTCTTCAGTAAACTTCCCCAAAACCAGCACTGGCATCCTCTTATATATTCAAGATTATGAGCTTGTTCCTCAATAGCCGGATTCCACTTGTTTTAGCCGACTCATGCTCTCATTAATGCTATCATCCTTTCGTCTTCCACAACAATTTCCTCATCGATCTTTCTCCTATAATTAATCGTTAATCAAGTCATTTCTACCATGCCAAATTGTACCATAAAACAAATAATAAGCATACACTTACATACATTGGGGGCTAAGATGATTAGATAAGACTATCTATATCCATCCAAACCACTGGACACATTAGACTTAGTATAAATGCAACGCTTTCTTGTTCAGGATCTATCAAAATTTACGTCTTTACATTTGCTCATTAGTAATAGCCAACATATATTTTATTGTTAGCTGCAACGAACATTTATTTAGAGGGACAATAGTACAGAACACACATCTAAAAAAAAATATTCTGAATGTCTAAGAATCTTACTGCAGAATTGGGCCAATAGTCAAATTATCAAGCTTCCTCCTACCAGCAAGTTCACTCAGTTGACTCATGAGTGAGGTCTTGCTCCAGTTCTGCATATGATTAGAATAAGAGAAGTTAAAATAACAATATGATTATGACAAGCATGAAACTTTATAATAAGTATGTAGTTTATAAAAAAAAAAGGTATAGTGAAAGGCTCTTAGTTCACCACCAGATTTTTGTAAGCAATAAGCTTTAAATCAGCTCCTGTTTCATGCTTGTCACCACCAGTCTTTTTTACAATTGCCATTTGACCCATTACCCAGCTCGTTTGACCAGTCACCCATTCGACACACTGCCCTACCTGTCTAACCAGTCTATTTAATAATTTGGTGCTAATAAACAACAAAAATGCTAAAGAGGTATCAACTCAATT